>VDFB02357831.1:0-24892 GCA_007258455.2 Sequoia sempervirens | reverse complement strand
GGGGGAGGAATTTCGCGGAAACTGATCACAGATACAAGGTTAATACAAACATTTTGTCGATGTTCTTGGATGCTCTTTTGGACCTCGGTGAAGCTAAGGAAATGGTGAAGTTAATGGCAAAACATTGATCAAGAGCTAGTTCCTCGGGGTTTCAACGAAGTCATTACTTTTGTGGTGCAAGGAGCCAGATTACCTATCTTGAATAGAATTTTCTTGGTAAACACAGGTGTTGTCAACGGCCCTTGGCAACCTCTCATTAAAACAGTATTTCTGTAGGAAGAGAGAAAGTCGGAAAAGCCATCCAAAGGCGTAAACTTCTTGAAGCAAGAGTTGGGTACGGTAACAATTGACAGTGTTGCCTAGCTTAATACACTTATTTCTGAGAGTTTTGATGATGAAGATAAATGTTGTTAAAAATACAAAAGTTGATAATATAGATAATAAAGAATCAAGATAATGATAGAGAAGGGTTAGAGGTCAGAGGATTATAGTACAGAAGCTGTTACAGGGTTTTTTTAAACTTGCCCTATTTTTCTATGAAGTTTTTGTCAAAATTCAAAACCACTATAAAAGCTGAAATATGTTTTTTTTTTTGTTATATATAATATAGAGGGAATGGTCCCCGAGACCATAATTCACTGATAAAAAATCTTAAATAAAAATAAAAATTTATATATCTTTATATAATAAATCAAATAATTCTTAACCAAATCAAATAACTTGAAACTGATACATATTTTCAGATAGATGTATTTAAGACATCTATAGTAGTAGGCACTACTCAAGCCTAAACAATGTTAAAAGTCATCTTATCAAGAATCCTAGAGGAAAGAAGCAGTAAAAGAATTTATTGCAAAAGAAAATCATGTTTTTATATATTAAATGAAACATACCCAAAACCGGCAAGCCACCTGTAGAATGGAGCAAGGTGAAGATATGGTTGGCAGACCCTCCGCCAATGCTGCCATTCCACTCATCTGGAGTACAAAAGCTGTTCGTAAATGATAATATTCTTCTACCCTCTCAGCCAAAAGTTTTGAACGATTTAACTGAAAATCCTCTCTTCTTTCCTCCTCATTATCATTAGAGTAGATGTCACCAATGATGGCATCTTTGGAGCTTAAGAAGGCCGCATCGTGGGCATTGAAAGAAACAGTGGGGAGATTACAGTTGTCCAGCGGGTCTCTGCTAGAAGATTGCATGTTGATAAAATTGTTTCTCTTTCCGCTACATTGTTCTCGAACATAACACACTCTCCGTCTCCCACCTTGGCAGTTGTTTCCTACTGAACCGCAATCAGCTGCAGCGAATATTGTGAAAATTTTCAGGAATAAGAACTTATTTCCACATATATGATTTTTGGCGCATCTTTCCAGCTAAACAAGAAATATATATATATATATTAGAATAATTATAAGTGCTTTCTATTGAGCCGCTGTTAACTGGAGTAAATAAATTATTTCTTATTCCGTCTCTCACCTTGGCAGTTGTTTCCTACTAAACCACAATCAGCTGCAGCGAAAATTATGAAAATTTTCAGGAATAAGAACTTATTTCCACATATATGATTTTTGGCGCATCTTTCCAGCTAAACAAGAAATAAATGTATATTAGAATAATTATAAGTGCTTTCTATTTATGTTTGTAAATCTTCACAATGACGGAAACTTCTTTCTATATATTTTATGTTTTAGAAAATCTTTCCTGTGATGGAATCTTATTTCTTTGTGTTTTCAAAACTTCTGGAATGCATTGACCAAACTTTATTAATATAAAATTTAACTACATACCTTTAAATTACGATTTACCATTTTTTCTTGAAAATGTATTGACTGCAAAATCTG
The DNA here is from genome assembly GCA_007258455.2 of Sequoia sempervirens. Lineage (NCBI taxonomy): Eukaryota > Viridiplantae > Streptophyta > Pinopsida > Cupressales > Cupressaceae > Sequoia > Sequoia sempervirens. Next base: position 23,048 of record VDFB02357831.1, on the reverse strand, counting down.
ATTATTTAAGTTAGGCAATATGTCTGTATGAGTTTGCTTAATAGATAAATTATTACCTAAATCAGAATCTTGTTGGCAGTTTTGTATTTGTTATTTGGTTTCTTTCTTATATATGTCTGCATAATTTAATGTAAAACTACAGCTTGTTATTAATTTTCAATGACAATATGGCATCATAGCCATTATGAGACATGGTAGTTTGAATTGAAGGAGAAATTTCGTTGGATTTATTTGTCAATTTATCAAGCCTTGTGCAATTTTTTTTGCTGGAAAGCTGAGGAAACTCTCAAAATGATATGCTTGGTATAGGGTTGCGAGAAACATAAAGAGATCGAAAACATTTTGGGGTGTTACAAGGAAGCTAATAATAACTTCTGATTGGTGAGAGATTTTCGGTGGAATTTTCCCAAATTGGCTGTTGTAGTCTATCAAAGTGATTGGTGGTGTATTCTGATCTCTGCATTTTTGGTTTGCACTTTGCAGAATTACAATGGTTAGCATACAACATTTGTTTTTGCCAGACTCCAAAGTTGACTAGGAAAAACTACATTTTGTGGAGTCAAAAAATACTGACCAAACAAGGATTTGAGATGAGACACAAAGAAGCTTAAATACTTCAAAAGTTGGGCCTCAATAATTAATTGTTTGCAGTTGAGAAACAAGTGGACATTGAAGATCTGGTAGCTTCGGTATTACAAGGTTTGCCATCCTCTTTTGATTCATTTGTTGAAAGTGTGGAGATCCAAATCTTTGATTTTGAGATATTATCAACACTTTTTTTTAAAGAGTTGAAAGTATGGAGATTCAAATCTTTGATTTTGAGAGATTATCAACACTTTTTTCTGGGAGTAGAGGTGGCATCAGATAAAAACATCAACCACAAAAATTACAAAGAAGTGCATGTATCAATCCTCACGTTGTGGAGACTGAAAGCTTGATCTTAAGAAAGATAAAAATGTCAAGCACAAAAAGTACAGAGTGCATTCCATGCATGTAGCAAATGCAATGCTTTTACTGAAATGAGATTAGGCATTTTAAGAGAAATTGCTAGAGAAGAAAGAGTGACATGGCACGCTAGTGGAAACCTAGGCAAGCTAATGTTGCCGAAAATGTTGATGAGGGCAAAGTGACAGATAGATTTGCATTTGTTACATCACAGGAGCAATAAGTTGAGTCCACAATCTGGTTAGGTGATGGTCGGACTCACTATGTTTAATGACACGGTGATGTTCATGTCGCATTGACCTCAATATTGCTAGTTTTTCATTGAATTTACAACGCAGCAAATGTATTATCCTGTCTCTCCATAATGACAAAGTGATTGGGGTTGGAATTGATGAGCAGGGATTTTACAAATTGTTGATCCCAAAACAGCAAATCTTCATGCACAGCAGTGCTACAGAATATAGTGTACCTCATACAGGCTGTTGAACATGATCCGCCACTACTTTGCAGTTATTTAAAACTAGCATATGTATTGAAGCCAAAGGAAACCCTGAATGGGAAGCTACCATGATGGTGGAATTTAAAGCCTTGAAGCAAAATAAGATTCATATTTATAAGATCAAATGTAAATCACTCATTTTTGTACAAGTTATCTCATTGCTGCTTAGTTGGATGGAGAGTTTATAGAAACGGGGAATATGTATAGAAACCTTTGCACACACTACAAAGATGGTAAACTTTCAACTTGAAGGGAGACCTAGGAAAGGTCTACATGGTACAGCTGCAAGATTTCTAGATTTCTGAAAAAGAACGCTTCGTTTGTAAGTTGGTTAAGTCCTTTTGTGGACTTAAGGAAGCTATTTTAAAATTGATTAATATTTTAAAGATTTAAGATCTCAATCTCTCCATCGAATTCAATGGTAATGACATAATGTTGTATATTTCTTGATTCATGTCCAAGCCACAATAAGAACATTGGCAATCTACAAAATGAGTGCTTCGATATATCAAGGGAATATGGCAACTGTAAATACAGGTTGCGAGGTAATTTGGTTGTATCATCGACTGATTTTTCACAAAATTTTAGAAAAAAGGATTTTAGTTATATAACAAAATTTCCAAAAACCTATCCACCAAAATTTCCTATGAATTATATAAATTATAGTATAGTTTATTCAAAATATTTTTTGAAAAACTATTCACCAAGTTTCCTGACCGCGCTGGATGTGGTTGCGTACTCAGAGATGATAAAGGTAAAATGATTTGGGGAATCGCTGGTAATATTGGGGTTGCCACAAACAATGAAGCAGAATCAGAGGCAATTGCAAGGGGAGTCGGAGAAAGTTGTTTAAGGGGTGTCGAAAATCTGGACATAGAAGGAGATTCATTAATTTGTATCAATGCGTTGATTAAGAAAAAGACTCCAAATTGGAAGCTTCAGGCCCGAATTGAGAGTTGTCTAGTAGATTTGCAGATGGTGAGAAGTTACTTGATAAGGCATGTGTTTACGGAACGCAACAGAGCGGCCGATTTGTTGGCGAATGCGAGTGTCGATGGTGGGGATGTGGAAAGACTGGAATCAAATTCCAATGCATGGCAGGGGTTGGAGGAGATTTTGGAAGAAGAGTCAAGTAGGACAGCACTAGCAGACCAATAACTGGAGTGGCGGTGTGGTAAGATCATGCTTCAGACAAACATAGGTGGTTACATCAGATAAGACTTGCCTTTGTTTTATCACGGAAACTTTGATGTGGCGACAGAGGAATGTGGTTGTGCTTTGGCATGTATCCAAACTGGATTGGCATTGGATCTTGGGGAGATCTTTTATGGATTACATGATCTGCATTAGGGCTCCCATGTCAAAGTTAACCAACTCAGGGCTTTTAGCAGTGACAAGAGGGAATGAACGGAACTAAAATGGCGAACAATATGCAGTTTGGGATTCCATGCCAGTGCCTCACGGAGTCGAAGGAGGAGCAGATCCGACGCCTGTTTAAGGCGGAGAAGAGCGAAACATTAGAAGTCATTGTGCAAGTGGTGGGCGAGAGTGCTTGGGTGGCTGGTCATCTGCACGATGGCAAGGTTTATGAGGAGCTGTTTAACAAACATCGTGCAAGTGATGGTGGTGAAGACGTGGGGGATGGTAGTTGCTAACTGCCTAGTCACGGAGGGGAACGAGGAGGCGGTGTTGGCTGCGATTTCTTCCATTAATAAGAAACAGTCTGCTGGGATCTTTGATGTAGCGGTTATCAGGAAGAAAAAGGTGTCGGACCAAGCTCTGACCTTGTTTACTGAGGGGCTGATGAGGAAGAATATGGGAACATCCAATTTTTTTGTGTCATAATGGAGATCTGTTCTCTGCAGCTCAGATAGAGAGAATTACTGCCTTCTCAGATGGTATGATGTGTATTATGCAACTAGATGTCTGGTGCATATGCTATGCATCTTTGTTTTGAGTTTTAATGAAAAGGGAGCTGCCCCAAGACAACATTTACCGAGCAATATATATAATATACCCATTAGGAGTAAATTCTAAACATTTCTCATAATTTACCTATCATATTTGAAATTCTTATGCACAAATAATTCATTTACCATCCAATATTTATTAAAAAATTAGATTAATTAAACAGCAGAAATTAAATATGACATTTTTGAAAGATGTAAATGCTCTATCAAATTAACCTCTAAGAAATCCAGATAATGCAGTGTCAAGAAATGCATAAATACTGCATCAAATTGCACAAAAAACAATAATAAAAATATATAGAAATACTGCAACAAATTAACCCTGAAAAAATCTTAATGATATAATTTTTTTAAAAGTGCATTAATACTACATATAAATTAACCTGTTACCAAAAGAAACTGTATTAAATTAATCCCAAAAAATCTTAATAATACATATTCCAGAAATCTTGTTCACAACAAATCTTAATACATTTTAAAAAAAAAATACATAAATGTTGCAATTAAATTCATCCATAACCCAAAAAAATTCCCAATTCCAATACGCGCTCACATGCAGCTCCATACGTAATTTTTTAAGCTGCCACATATAAGCGGTGTTAAAACGAAATTGGTCTCATGAAATTTTGTTAAAATTGCTGAAATACAGACATTATTTAAAAATCGATCCATTCATTTACAGGTAAAATAGCTTGTGCAGTTGCTGTTTATCCGCGCTATATGCTTAAATATGAATTCCTAAACTTTTGCTGCTGCTTCTTTTTTCACAAAATAGTAGTCGCTCACTACTAGCTATTTTCAATGAGCAAAAACAGAATTATTTAAAAAAAATGGCTTACCTGACTTCCATACAAAGCTTTGATCCGCCAAACAACGGAAATAGCGTGAGTGGAAAGGCTTGTAGTAACAGCAGTCACAGCATCTGAAGCCATCCCGGCTTTGCGTCGAATGACGGAACTGCCTCAAAGATTCGTGTTCTTCTTCTCCTCCTGGTGCAGAGTGCCTCGAAATCATATCAACAGACATTATCTCCTTTCTTTTTCATCTATTTTCCAAGGAAATAATTTCACAGTCCACCTGACAACACCAAATAAAATTTTCGATTTCATTTACTCGACAGGCTGCCACGGTTTTGGGCAATTCCATTTGCGTCGAGTAAATGCTGATATGTTACCGTTTGATGTCTGTTGAACTACAGCGAACAGTCAATTTAAATATGTGCAAAAACAGTTAAAACGAAAATAATTATTAAATCTGTTAGAATACTTTTCTTTATTTTCCGTTGAGATTGGGCGGTTACTGCTGGGGACAAAAAATAATTTGGCCGATAGGCTATTATTGTGAGAAAGCTGCCGGAGAAATTGTTTTCTCCCTGCAAATTTTCTCAGAAGCCGACCATGTTTTAGCGGATTTTTATTTTCCGTTTTGAACCTATTCTGATGGGATTTTGTTTCGCTTAAAAGTTAGAATAAATTTTAATTTGCCTGGACATATTCTTTGACTGGAAAATCTTTTATCTTTGCCTGGACATATTTTTTCACTGGAAAAAGAATTTGAGAGTCTTTTCTTGACAATTTATTATTATTGTTATTATTTAAAAATAAAGATATGAACATACTTTACAAAAGTATTTATATTTATATTATTAATTTTAAGTTGTTTTTAATCTTACAAAATAAAAATATAGTATTCCAACGGAATGTTTTGAAATGCATACTCTGTATTTATATTTTTAAACTGCAAAATCTTTTATCTTCAGAAGATTAGGAATTATTTGTAGTTTTTTGTGGTTTGTTAAAAATCGTAGAGACAGCATTCACATTTTCCTGGAGGAATGGTAGGAGCGAGAGCATAACAACAATGATGGTAATCCCGCCTGTATCATTCTTTAGCAGGAAGAAGCACAAAGTGCCCTCATTCCACTCTATATTGTCAAGTAGACTACTCTTTTGACCACTGCCGTTGCGCTGGTAAACATTTCACCCAAAAATATTTCTAATCATAGTATCGCCCAAATTTCTGATCCCATTCTCCTATAATGGATTTCTTTCTTTCTTTATCTTTAAGGTTGGAGTCATCATTTAACCTTGTGGTTGCGGTCTCTAGATTGGGTAAGAAATGCAATGAGCCAGCATTTCTTGGCGTTTTGCATATTTGCAACGATTTGCTATGCAAGAATATTTGCAACGATAGGGTAAGAAATGTAATGAGCCAGAATTTCTAATGAAGGATACGGATGCTAGCGTTGTGAGGTGTGTTACCATCATGTCTAATCTTTACCAAGAACTGGAAGTTCTCACTGATTTGGAGCAATATGGCAGGAAGTTGCAGAGGCATGGTAGTTTAAGTGGAAGTAATGGTAATTTTAGCAAGAGTACTTGCAGCAAAAGGTTTTATGCACTACAACAGAAGATTATGTGGAAGCAGCAGGGGATAAAGCGACTGTGGGATGCTTCGTTGTGGAACCAGAGTTATGATGAAGTTGTTAAGCTTCTTGCGAGAATGGTATGTACAATTATGGTAGAGTTTGCACTATTTTTGGCTCTTCTACAATTCTAGGGTTTCTTCTAGCTGAGTTGCAGGATCTTTTTCAGCTCAATTAAATAGCAATGAAGATGAATATGATAAAATTCACTGGTCTAAAGGTCTATTGAACCCTATGGCCATAATAGTCCTCTTAACTGGTTTAGACAATAGGGAAATTTGGTTTCCTTCCGGGCCTTTGAAAGGCAACGGGTTGAAACCATCGTTTCGGCTATAAATAAAGTCCCATTCTAAGTAGATTAGGGTCTAGGAATTGTAAAAACCAGTTAAAAGGAGCAAACCATTTTTTTTGGCTAAGAACCATTTTAATCCACAACATAATATATAAATTAAATGTGAATTTATTCAATTGATACCACAAAGTATAAGCATGAATCAAAGTACAAAGTTCATAATTTAAAGAGTATCTAATGAAGAATAAGAGTTTGATTGGTCATGCATAGCAAGTGGGTGCATGGGTTCTTAGTTCTTCAACTTGAGGGTACAACAATTCCAACCATGTGGACCATTGGTCCCTCCACCCTAATCAAGTGGATCTAGCAAGTTATTCTGAGAACAATCTCATACTAATAGTGTCAAGGTTAGGGGCTTAAGTGAGGGGTGAAGTTTAGGTTTTCCAATGGAATGATTGGGATGAGGACTTTGATGCATCTCATACTACACCATGGGTCCATCCTCATCCCTATAGGATCAAGCATGCCATCAGACAATTGGGAAGATAACTATGGTGAATCCCATACTATATTGTGGTCCATCCTCAATCCTAAATGGTCATATGGGCACAAGAGAGATTTTCGCAACAGTGAACATTTCCAAGTTAATGGATTTCAACTTCAATCACCTCTAGGCCACTAACAACAAGTATGTCCACCCAAGGAGCAGTATAGGACATATACCATCTCATGGCCTTGGTGATATTATCAACTAAACCCTTCACAATATGGGTAGCACTTGGCATCGGTCACCTCTATGTTATAGATGACTACCTGCTAACCCTCGCAATACAACATAATACACCTAAGTGTGTTTGACCAAATTATTACCTTTGTACAAATGCTTAAACACTAGTGGTCACAAAAGAGAATATTGTTTTGTGAAATTTCAATATGGAATTTCAGTTGAGCATCAGTCAAATCCAACCTTGAGAATCAAAGGAGCATTAACATTGTTTAATATTTTTAAAGGCTTGTCATAAGTTCATTCTCACAATTGAATCAATATTTTAGGATGAAGGTTTGACCTCTTGTAAGGTGAATGATGGTAAAGAGATGCATCAAAATATAAGAACTTGCAAGGAAAATTGTATATGAAGCACATTTTTGGAAGAGGTCCTATGTTGGTGTTCTTTAGTTTGAGATGAGTGTAGAAAGCATAGTACATACTTTTCTTTGGATTAGTTAGCATATGAACTATATTACAATGAACTCAAGTAATCCTCTTTTGTTAAAGTTGATAAGTTGAAGGATGAGTTTCTACCCTTGGGAATTCAACGATGATGCATGGATACATTTAAACTTCTCTTTATTGAATTATTTTAGCACTAACATAATGCATAATTTGTGAGGAAAATTGTATCTATGGCACATTTTTGTAAGAAGTTCTACATTAGTGCTCTTCTATGCCCCTCTCAAATTTATCATTATTTATATTGATAAGATGGTTATTTAAGTTGTTAGTGATTAAAACTTCATCTAGCTTCACTACTTCTTTAGCACCCTCATAAGACACATTCAAGTTAATGAATAGGACTAAGGAAAACAAAAGGCATCCTAAAATGATACTGGATCCTTGTTGATTTATAATTTTTATAGCTGTTAGAGAGAAACAATACATATCTTATTGGTGTATAGTTATTTTATGTTTAATATGTTATTTATAAATTTTCTACCTCATTCATTTAGACCTTGGAACTTTAGGCTTACACAAAAATGGGCTTTCCTTTAGTACTTCTTTATACATTATATCATTTGGATCCATTGATTGTGTTTGTCGTTTGTTCTCATGAAGAAACCAATCTATTAGATTATTTTTGTTTATTGTTGAAAATAAAAGATGTTAAGTTCAAAACATGAATGGTATTAATCTTATATTAGGCATAAATTGAAAATGTTGATGAAAATTTTAAGCAAATGCAATTGGAAGGCATGAAGCCAAATTCCACAACCTTTGTTCCCTACATATGCCAAAATGGGAGATTTAAAGAAAGAGATAGAGTTCTATAAAAGCATAATCAAAACCATATTGTTGTCCCATATTGTTGCAAGTGGATTGGTAGACATGTATGTAAAATATGGAAGCATACACAAGGCACGTGAATTGTTGACAAAATGTCTCAAATAGATGTGATCTCATAGATTGGAGTGATTGAAGGATATGCACTAAATGGGTTTATTGAAAAGGCTAAGCAAATGTGATTGGTAGGTGTAAATCCTAACTCCACAACTTTTGATAACATGCTTTGAGCCTGTTATCGATCATGTAGAAGGTAACATTGGTATCAATGTCGGCTCTTCTTTGCAACTTTCTCGCTCTAGCTATTTTTTTGAATTTTCGGCCCTTGCCTTGATTTGACCGTTTCATGTGACAATTGGTTGGGGGGTCAAGAAGGTTCCCCATTCCAAGTATGTTTTCTCCTTATCTGGCATTGTGCCTATGATGGAAAAGGCCAGCCTTGAGGTTCCCCATATGGCATCTCCTCCTTGTACTTCCATCATTTCCCCTGGGGAAAAGACTGAGGGTATTTTTGGAAAGTCACCCATATCTCCATCTTTTGGGCTTGACTCTTTCTTCTCTGTGGAAGAACCGATTTCCTATGTGGATAAACTAGTGGGTTTTGACTCGCCAACATCGGATAAAAGATCGTTGGAGTCTGCTTCCTACTCTGTGACTGGCTGGGAAGTAGATGTCCCTGAAGTTATGATGCTGAAGGCAATGGACAATCTCAAACTGGCGTTGGTTGGTAAGTTTTTGGCTTATAGGATGAATATTGATTTGGTTCATCAATGGGCTACTTCCACTTGGAATCTCAAAGGCAACATCATTATAAATGCCATGCCAAGAGGTATCTTCCTTTTCTCCTTTGTGGTTTATGAAGATATGCTTAAGGTTTTAACTGGAGGTCCTTAGGACTTTGACTTTGGGTTTAAAAACTTTCTCTTCCTCTGCAAATAGAAATCAATTTTTGATCCTTCAGCTGACTTGGGTGCCTCGACTCCAACTTGGGTTTGCCTTCCTGGCCTACCTCTTGAGTTATGGGAGATGGGTATTTTGAAAGGTATAGCCAACTCCTTTGGTAGTCTTTTATCTATTGATAAGATCACTTGGGAGAGATCTAGACTAGTTTATGCTTGTATTTGTGTAAATGTGGTTGTGAACTTAGTTTTACCATCTTCTATCTTCCTTAAGTCAAAATTTGGTAACTGGACCCAACCTCTAGAATATGAAAATGCTTGTCTCTTCTGCTAGTTGTGCAAGAAGTTTACTCACCTCATTGACTCATGTGAGAAAAAACCTATCAAGGGTCCCTTGCAAAGGAGAAAAAACCCGTCGAGGGACCCTCTGCTATTGAACTTGCTTTTATTGCTCAACCTTCTATAATTTTTGTTGTCCCTATCGTTTTTGTCCCTCAACAAAAGGTAGGCCTTGTCCCTGGTCGGGAGGTTGTTTCGGCTAAACCTCTTGCTATTTCTAATGACTCAAGTAGCTTGAACCTCAAGGTTTTTGACCTTGTTTCTAGTTTCCCAACCCCTGTTTTCTAAAAATTATGGTGCCGGATATAGGGGAAGAAGTGAGTGTGAATATACGGGATGAACCTAAGGAGGTCTCCCTTATGGAGGATAATTTGCAGTTGGCCCTAGAGAAGGTTTAGGACTCTGGAGTGGGAGTTGACTTCGAAGAAGGAGAGCTAGTGCATTCTGACATTAACCTATCCTTGGAAGAAATGTCTTTCATTCCCCAAAAGGAGGCAAGAAACTTGAATAACTCTCTAGTCTTGTTAGGATTTCCTACTCAGCCCAATGATAAAGATGACGAGGATGATTGGTCTCAAGCCCCAATTAAATCTAAAAAGAAAAAGAAGTCAAATGTTGGGGGGGAAATAAGGTGGGAAGACCTTCCCAAAAGGATTCCAGAACTAAAGACACTGTTAGGGATGTGGTTGTTGGGAAACAAAGACCCTTGGATTCAATCGCAGGATCAAAGTCCAAAAAGAAGTAGCCCTAGTTGTTTCTCTGGGGATTGGGTGGTGTTGTACCCTATTTTTCTCTATGAAGTATCTTTCCTGGAATATAAGGAGCCTTAATAGCCCGTATAAACAATTTTTGGTTAAAACATGTATCTATGAAAATAAAGTGGATGTTCTTCTCCTCCAAGAAACCAAGATGAAGGAGACTTTTGATAAGGAAATTTTGAGCATTTGGTCTGGTGCGAATTATTTTGTTAACTAGTGAGGCTGAAGGGGATTCTAGAGGTATAGCTACTCTTTGGACTCCTAAACTAAAAGGAACTCTGTGCTTAGCTAGTAGGAATAGTCTGATGGTTTCCCTAGAAGATATGACTTCCCAGGAGAAATGGAACTTAATAAATATCTATGCTCCCAACTTGAGTAGGGACAAGGTGCTGCTTTGGGAACAATTAAATGATGCTATTAATAAAAGAAAAGATGATCATTGGATGTTGGGAGGGGATTTCAATTCCCCTCTCCTTCCTTTAGAGAAGTCAAGGGGGTTGGATGACTATTCGGATAACATGATGGAGTTGGCTAAATTCCTAAACTCAGCTGGCCTTATTGATATCCCTCTCCAAGGCTCTAAGTACAATTGGTCCAATAGGAGGAATGGAAAAAAATTGATCTCCAAGTCAAGCTTGATAGGTATCTAATCTCAGCCAATTGGAATGTCTCCCAATTCCTCTCTCTTCTGCTCTCCCAAGGTTTGGCTCTAATCATAATGCTAGAGTGTTGAAAAAAAATGTTGATCACAATAGGGGACCTTTCCCTTTTAGATTTGAAATAATGTGGAGCCTTCACCTAGACTTTGCTGCTCTTGTAAAAAGTTGGTGGGAGGAACCTATAAGTGGCACCCCTATGTATTTCCTGGTGGAAAAACTTAGTAGAATCAAGCAAAGAGTGAAAGGATGGAATAAGGTGACCTTTGGTAATATCTTTGAGATAAAGAATACCCTGGGAAACAACTTAAAGGAGGTTCATGATATCATGGAGGCCAGTTAGGTGGATGATGAGACATGTGCTAAGGAAAGAGACCTTAGATCTCAATGGTTTAAGATAAACAAAAAGGAGGAAATCTTTTGGGAACAAAAGTCTTGTGTTCAATGGCTAACTGAAGGGGACACAAATACTAAATTCTTTCATCAATCTACATTGAAACACAAAATTAGGAATAGGATCAGATTGTTGGTGAAAGAGGATGGCTCCATGGTCTCCACAGAAAAAAAAATTGTTGGGGAAGTTGTTAACTTCTTCTCCTCTCACCACATGGCCCTAGGCAATGTAAATCAGGGACATGATGACTTTCTTGAGGTGATCGCTAAAGTTATTTTTGATCTAGATTTAAAGAATATGACTAATGTTGTCTTTATGGAAGAAGTAAAAAAGGTTGTGTTCTCCTTTGGTGCTTTTAAAGCCCCTGGCCTGGATGGATTTCCTCTTGCTTTTTTCCAGACCTACTAGGATATTGTCAAAAATGACCTATTTAATGCTGCTAGGGATTTCTTCAGGTTGGGTAGGCTACTAAACCAACTGAATGTGACCTTTATAGCCCTTATTCCAAAAAATTATGATGCCTCTACTATGAAGGATTATAGACCTATAAGCCTTTGTAATACGGTTTATAAAATCTTCTCCAAAATTCTTGTGTTAAGGCTCAAACTAGTGCTTGGCAAAATGACTGCCCCAAACCAGAAAGGTTTTGTCTAGGGAAGAAACATCCTTGATGTTGTCATCTCTACTCACGAAATTATCCACTCAATGGACCACTCTAAAAAGCTTGGGATGGCCTTTAAAATTGATATATCTAAGGCCTATGATAGAGTCTCTTGGTTGTTTCTCTTTGTTGTTATTAGGAAGTATGGGATAGAAGGAAGATTCCTTAAGCTAATCTTTACTTGTGTTACCTCCCCCATGTTCTCTATTCTGGTTAATGGTGTCCCCCAAGGATTTTTCTCTTGTGGTTGTGGTCTTAGGCAAGGTGACCCCCTCTCACCCTATCTTTTCATAATTGTTGTTGAGGTTCTTGGAAGGAATATTGAAAAGTTGGTGGACTTTAAAGCTCTAAAAGGTTTTAAAGCTGCCTCGTCTCTTTTTCCTGAATCCCACCAACAATTTGTAGATGATACTCTCATGTTTGGGGAAGCCTCGGTGGGGGAAGCTGGGCTTTGGAAGCAGGTTTTAAATGATTATGTTGCTATTTTTGGCCAGTTTATCAACTACAAAAAAAGCAAGATATGCTTCTTTAATACTAATCAATTGGTTAAGGACAGAGTGGTTAAAATATTGGGATGTCAAGAAGCTACCCTATCAACTACCTACCTTGGGTTACATTTGATTTCCAAGAAGTTGGAAAATAATTACTAGAATTAGCTGATTGAGAGAGTACAAAACAAGTTGGCTAGATGGAAGGGGAAGCTACTTAGCTTGGTTGGGAAGATCCAACTATTGAAAGCCTCCTTACAAAATATTCCTATTTACTACTTATCACTCCTCAAAATTCCTACCTTCATAGGGGAAAAAATAGAACATATTCATAGAAGATTCATGTGGTCTGGGACTAAAGAAAAAAACAAATTGTCTTTGGTTAGTTGGGAAAAAAGTGTGCACTCCAAAAAGGGTAGGCGGTTTGGGGATAAGAAGAATCACCTTGCTTAATAAATCCCTAACAGCTAAAGTTGGATGGAACCTCCTCGAAGGTTCTAAAGACTGGGTGAAGATTTTCCAAGCCAAGTACTTGAAGAACAAAAACCCTAGCTATTTTCTTTCTATGGCTGACCTGCCTATTGGTTGTGCTTTATGGAATCACCTTGTTAAAATAAAAAATGTGTCGAAACTGGGGGTTAGAAAGAGAATTGGAAATGGTAAAAATACTGACTTTTGGAAGGACCCATGGATCGATACTTCTACTTTGTCTTCAATTAATGGATTAAACCCTCTCAAACAAAGCCTAACAAGGATATGTGGTAAAAAGGTTTCTAATTATGTCAACTGGGAGATGGAAGAACCTAGCTGGAAGGAGCTCAGTATGCTATTAAGAAGGGATAATTTAAGAGGTTAGAAACAAATCAATTGGGATCCAACCCTGCTAAGGCTTCACAATCTAACTGGGAAGATGAAGTGGTTTGATAAAGGAAGGGAAGATGAATGGGTTTGGAAGGGCAGCTCTTCAGGTTATTTTTCAGTAAAACAGGCCTATGAGGAATTGGTTAAGCCAATGTTAAACATCAAAGATCATCTCTAGGAAAAGGTGTGGATAAAGAACTTGGTTCCTAAAATTAACTGTTTTTGGTGGGATGCCTCACATAGAAAAATTCTTACCATTGACAACTTGATAAGAAGGGGATTCCAGTTGGTTAACCGATGCTCCTTTGCAAGCAAGATGAAGTGTCAATAATGCACATCTTCTTTCATTTCCACTTCTCCAGAGAGGTTTGGTCCTTCTTCCTGCTGTTGTTGTCCATTGATTGGGTGTTTCCTCACTCAATGAATTTTTTTATAGAAAGTTGGTCAAATCGCCCCTTTTCCTATAAAGTTATTGTTAATCTATGGAACCAAGTTCCCCCCTTTATTACCTGGGGAATATGGAAGGAAAGGAATAACAAGATCTTCAGGGTAGTGGAGAGAAGTAGCTATGAGGTAAGCATGATAATAAAAACATAGATTAAGGAAAATATGGAGGTTGGAAGATACAGCTTCTCCAAAGTTTGGCCTAATTACAAAGAGATTAGGATAAAGCAAATATGGGGCATAAGTAAGGATCTTACTAACTTCAATTGGGCCAATATGTTAACTAGAAATTCTACTATGTGGACCCCTCCTCAAAAAGACTAGATTAAATTCAACTTTGATATGTGCTCCAAAGGCATCTCAGGAATAGTAGGGGTAGGGGGTTTTCTCAGGAACCACAAAGGGGAGTGCATTGTGAGCTTCAGTGTTAACTTGGTTGTTTGTTCCAATAACAAAGCCGAGTCTATGGTTGTTTTAGGGGGAATAAAGACTCTTAAGGACTATGGATTTAAAAATGTTATCTTGCAAGGAGATTCTAAGTTAATAGTGGATGTTTACAAAGAAGGCAATAAGTCTGTTGATTGTGCTGCCAATGAGGCATTGAGGTATTTGGGGTGTACCTATTGGATAAGTAATAACCCGTCGAAGTCTTTAAGGGATATGATTTTAAATGAAAATTTTGAATATGATTATAATTTACAAAGATGATGTGTTGAAGTTGTGTGGGAAGCATGGGAGACCTTGTATTTTTAAAGGAATGTAGATTAATGATGTTAATTGTGGTACGGGGCTGAGATTGATGATCTCATTAGGAGGTAAAATTAATTATTATTTCCTTCCCGAGGTGATCAAGGATCACATGGAAATTTGTAAGTTGCGAAGGGATGTCAAATCTAATCGTGTTGATATTCCTAATGCTAGGCCTCCCCATATTTGTGAAGATTTGAAAGGTATGATTATTAATGAGATGTTAATTACTTGCAATAAAAATGATGAGATTGTGGCTCCAAGAATTGTGTTGTTGGCTTCCCCTAAAAGAAACTTCTCAATTCCTCATTTTTTATGGGCATATTTTGTTACTTTGAGTAAAAGTGTTTTCTACAACATGGGTAGAGAGCTGAAGAGGTGGGTGGTTATGAGGAATAACTCATAGTAGTCAAAATTTTTGTAGAGTGTTAAGATGGTTGGGCCGAGGAAGCACACTGAGCCTCCAAACTGCCAGGCGCTCAAGAAAAATATGGACTTGTGGAGATTATTTGAAAATGCGGGCATGGTTCCTTTCTTTGAGTCTATGAAGGGCTACAATGAGAATCTAACTGCCAAGCTCACTAATTCTTGGAGGAAGGGAGATGTTTCTATTAGGGCTGTCAAGTTTTAAGTGATGACGAGGTTTATAGTGGAAGCTATCAGATTATAGAGTCAAGGTATAAAGGTGGCAAAGAAGAGTGGGGCTGACTACTAGATGTTTGTGGACAAGTTTTTGCATGACATGGAGAATTTGAAATGTTTTCAAAATGGGTATGCTAGGTTAGAGCTTCTGCCTCCCTATGCCCTGGTAAGTTTATTTGTCATGAGGTATTTTATGTTGGAAGGAAGATACATGTTTGTACATGCATACCATTTCCCTTTGCTTAATCATATCAAGCATGGTGAAAGAATTAATTTTCCTTTCTACTTATTATCTTCTCTGCAAATTAATATAGAGAAAGGTGCTAGCCCTCCCTGGCATCAAGGATTGATGCTTTCTCTATATAAGCATGCTCTTGCACTAAACCCTCATGGTAACCCACTTGTTGCTAGAAATGACTATCCTAACTGAAATGATGGTGACAATGAGGAACCCCCTGTGGGTGAAAACCCTATTGGGGTACCTATTCCCTGTCTACCTCTCATTGTTGTTGCTAGGAAGGTGTTAATTCATGCCATGAGCCCTTCCCTTGTTGCTAATGTTTCAAGCTCCTCAACCCCTGTGACTCATAATTTTTTTGATAAAGGTGGTATTGAGACCGAGCTTGTGAAGGCGACCCCGAAGAAGAGAAAACACTCCCCTCTTCTCCTAAACTTACCCAAGTCCAAGAAGTTTAAAAAAGATCACAATCCTTATAATCAAGTCATTACTATTAGTGAAGAGGGTGTACAAAAAGAGGATTTGAAAGAGAACAAACATGGGCAAGGTAGTGGAGGTAGTGGTGGTCGTAGGTCAGCTCGCCTAGCTAAAGCTGCTTCTAAGGATAAAAAAGGAAAACAAAAAATCATTGTGCATGAAGAGGAAGACTTGGAAATTGAATATTTTGAAACCCAAGTGGATGCAGATTATGATGGGATGGATTTTGAGGATTCTTCCTATGATATGGGGGAAGAGGATTCAAAAGAAGAAAATGAAGATGATGATGCAGAGCAAACTGAGATGGAAGAGGACCAAAAGAATGACAATTTGACTTATTCAGATGTTGGGAATACCAAAAATGAGATTAATACTGATGATTCTAGCATGGATTTCATGAAAATAAGACTAAATTACTTGCAGGTACAAGTGGATGACATGGAGAAAGCCTTGGTTACACTGATGAGGGTCACTAATAGGCTGATGTGAAGAGCGATGATGGGTGTAGTTTCTGGGCAAACAAAAATTACCAAGAAGTTGAAAAAACTGGGGAAGTCTTCTAATTTAAAGGTGTTGGATGATTCATAGGGACCTAACTGGAGGGAGTACATCTCCCTCATTGGTGAATATGAGGACTTTTTGAGAAAATCCAAGTAATGACTTTCTTTTTAATGTTGTTTAATGCCTACTATCATCTTTTTGTCTTTATACTTCCAAATTTTGGACTACTATTTCATTACAGCCTTGTTATGGTTTAGGACTACTTGGTATATGGTGGATTTGATTAATGGCCTATGTAGTTTTAAGTAATCTAGCGAAAACTTCTTGTTTTTTATTAATTTTGGCTAGACTATGGTTATTATGGTGATGAATTATGGCTCGTGTGCCACCCTCGATGCTATTTTTTGATGCTTGTTGGTGTTGTTGTTTCCCACCTTGTTTTTGTTCCTTTTTGTCTATTTGGATGTAGCCATGGGATCAGAGCCCTTCCCCTACTTATCTAATAAAAAACATGCTTTGATCCTATTCCAAAAATGTGAGTTTTAAAACATTCCAATAGGAAATATGTATCGAAAGATGAAAAAGTGATTGTATTGTGAGATGTATCTTCCCACTGCTAAAGTCCCCACCATAGTTTTGTGCATAAATGTGAGATTTATGTGGCCTATTTGGCCACAATTCTCTAATGTATTTATTTTTGGGTATTAGCTGTAGGTACAATGACCTCCCTTCACATGATCTATGTTGGCTAAACTCTTTGTGTTGGATTTTTTAGGTAAATATTTGTTTTAATGAGTTTGAATTATTAAAATGTAATATGGATTTGCATTCACATAAGTTTTAATACAATTATAATCATTACGTAGGTCATGAGGCACTCCATGAACATAATCTAACTAAAACTAGAAAGTGTGTTATGAAACCATTACCACAACCAAATACACAATAATACTAAATATTACCATAAAATTTTTGGATTCCAATGAATACTAGGATTGATGCTTAATTTGCACCACTTGCAAAAGGAGATAATTCATCAAAGGATCCCAAGATTTGGTTGCAATTGTCTCTATGTTCATGTTTTCTATCTCTCAAATGTCCTAAGCCTTAGAGAGCCTAATAAAAATTGAAACTTTTGCATATTGGCCAAGAAATTTAATGAATATATTATAGGTTGAGGATTGTCTACATCCTATTGAATATGTGACTAAATTCTCATTGATATATAAATGTCTTATTTATTGGGTAGGGTAGTTTTCTCTAAAGGAATACCATGTTTTGTCTTTATCATTTAGAATACCACGTTGTATGATATTATAAAGCATAAAAATATATATTAGTTATGCCAAGGCCCTATGATTATCTTCTAAACAAGTATTTAGAGTTGCAACATGAAATTTTAGTCAATAATTTTGAAAATTTCTTGCATTCCACTCATAATATTTTTCCTTAGAGCATGTCAGTTTGCATGATTATTGTCATGCATAATTATGTGATAATATATCTAAAGGTCACTTTTGTTCCACTCGCTTCAACAATGCTAAAATTTGTACTTGGCATTACTTCCATACTAACAATATTTTTTAAATAACACTTAATCTATGCATATATTACCCATGCTAATCATTTTTACAACTATTTAAATTCATTGATATTGCTCTTGTAAGAATTTTTTCACTTCTATAGCTTCTACAATAGAAAAAATAGATTAATAATGCACAATAAATTGGATTTATAGCATGTCCATACAAGTAGTGTAGCCTAAATTACAAATAAATATATGTTTAGAAGTATTTGGTTTTCACAATCCATTGTACTTATGGTGTTTGATATTATAAAATCATACACAAAGAAACCAAAAACATTAATTTTTTTTAAAAAAAAAGAAAAGTATTTAAATTGACACAAAAAAGACTGATGGGATGGAGAAGAAGAGAGAGATTTTGCACAGAATTTGAGAAACATATCTGAATGTTAAGTTTCTTCCCCTAAAAACAATTGAATAAATGAATCAAGATTCTCTTGAGTTTTTATCCTTCCTTCACAATTATTTTATTTCATTGATAGTTCATTCTTTATGTGAACTTTTTTTTATTAAGTTGATGTCCTTGGTTACCATAAATAGATGGTTATCTAAAACTCAATTTTGAAAATTTCATCTTCATTTTAATAGTTTTTGACCACCTTTTTAAAATCTCCAAAAATTATAATGCAACATAACCATACTCACACTCAAAAGAAAACCTATCCATAACAATGCAACTAACAAATCATAAACAATATAGTAAAATGGACTCTCTCACTACTATTCCTACACATTTGTCGCTTGTTGCAAGGATCCGTGATTCTTTTGTGTGTAGTATTACAATCTTCTTAGTTGTTGGTGTTCAATTTATTGCACTATGTTGTTAGTATTTGGCTTGTCTATTATTGTCATTTTTTTTGCTACAAGTGTGCCTGGTGCACCATCTATTACAAGATCATGTGTTTGAGGCATCACCTATTAAGGGTTTGTTTGCTTCTATTGCATGTGTGTCATTTACTTTTGGGTGTAATGTCTTAAATGTTGTTTTTGTGCTACCTTTTATTGGTGATGTGCATGCTATTATTGCAAATTCTATTGGAAATTCTCCC
The DNA here is from genome assembly GCA_007258455.2 of Sequoia sempervirens. Classification (NCBI taxonomy): domain Eukaryota; kingdom Viridiplantae; phylum Streptophyta; class Pinopsida; order Cupressales; family Cupressaceae; genus Sequoia; species Sequoia sempervirens. Next base: position 4,119 of record VDFB02357831.1, on the reverse strand, counting down.
ATTACAGTGCCCATTCCTAGGGATTGTTTTCCTCCTGTAACTACTACCACTCTCAATGGTGGTGAAAAACATTTGTGATAATCATAGGAGCTTTGTTAATGTTGCAAGTATTGATGTTGGTGCTACTCACTCTTTGAAGCAAAAAAATGTCTCATTCCTTGTGTCAAATCCTCCCCAATGGTGGTTTGTGGCTAGGATGTGGTGGAAAACTAGGGCTTCTATCAATGTAAGGGTCTCATGTGCAAATTCTACAACCTTTGTCCTTTTTTTTCAAACCTTCATAATTGGGTGTTGGATTCTTGAAGGTGTCTCATGGTAGGTAAGATTGAGCTCTTCCCTTGTGCTAAGGGTTTCTTCATTTCTTTTTTTGTTTCTTTTGAGGGCATAGATTTGGTGATACATAATAAGCTATGGTCTTGGGGAGATAATTCTCTCTCCTTAAAAACTTGGTCAACTTCCTTTAACCCTCTTACTAAGCCTCTAAATGTGCATCTAGTGTGGGTTAGAATTTTGAATCTACCCCTCCAATTTTGGGAGGTTTCATGTTATGAGATCATAGGCAACTCTATTGGTCACTTCTTGAAGGTCGACAATACCACTTCCTACATGTGGCACTCTACCTTTTCTTGCAATCTAGTAGACATTGACATCTTCAAGACTCTTTATAGGGATGCGGTTTTGATGGTTGGGGAAAGGCCTTGGATGCATACTCTTGATTATGAAGGTCTCCCTTTCAGATGCAAACATTGCTTCCCCATTGGTCACCTAGCTACAGATTTTCCTCCCTTGGTATAAGGGTACTACCACTTGGTGGATGAACACTAATGAAGATCACTTAACTATTTATGCCCCTAATTATCTATTGGATGGCACCTCTCAAGATGATGATGCTTCCTTAGCTTTTGGTCTGGCTTTGATGTGCCCTTTGGACCCTATTGGAGAACCTCCTACCCCAATCTCACAACCTTCTTTTCCTTCAACTTCAGATCAAATCCAAATTACTCATGTAGTGGAAGGTCCCCTTTTGTCTCACCATTCTATTCATTTTTATTTGCAGGTTGATGGACTCTTTATGGGGGAATCCCCCCCACTTCCCCTTTTCTTTAGAATTTGGAATATAATCTCTTGGATTGTTGTTAGGAGGAAGAAAGGTCTTTCTAAATCGTTATCCTAAACTCATGCTAGATAGTTGGGTGAGAGGCCAACTCATACAAGATTTGGAATTGTCCAAGGTGGACCTTAATGGCCTAACTCATTTTTATTGTTTGTAATTGTTTTCAACGGGTTGGCTGCAATTATACCTCACTCCTTTGGAGTATTGTTATTATGTTGTTTCTAGCTAGTTTGGGGCCTATTTTGTCTTTCCTGCTAGTAGATTTTGTAAAGGGCCAGGACCCTCATTTCTAGATACTTATTCTAATAAAAATAATATAGTGAAAAGAACAATAATTTTCTATGACATATCAATATGAAAATTCTCAAAGCACAACTTATAAGGGTATACATTTTTTCGTATTTTCCCTAATGGATTAGTTGTTTGTGTAGAAAGATTATTCAATGCTCCTCCAAGCATTGTCATCCCTCATAGACTATAATGATTACAAGATATATGCAAAATTAATTTATCAAAAATGCATTGGAAAATTTAAAGAAAATAGACTTATAAGGTGTAAATTCAAATTCCATAACCATTTCCACATCATCCTACCTATGCCAAAATTGGAGGTTTAGAACAAAGGATAAACTTCCATAAAAGCATAATCCAAAGTAATTTTTTATCTTAACACATGTTGTAAGCAAGTTTTGTTGTAGACATATATGCAAAATGTGAAAGCATATGCAAGGCATGCAATTTGTTTGAAAAAATCTATCAAAGAGATGTGGGTATGTGCATGTTGATGGTGGGCCAAAAAGTGGCAATGACGAAAAAAACATGTCTTTCATTGACTGAAAAAATGCGAAAAAAACATGTTGACTTTTTTTAGGCTCAGGTGTCACCATACCTAACACCAAACCTATTTTTACAAATCGGATATCTGATTTGTAAAAAGCATATATTACAAACTTTTGTTGCTTTTTTGAAGTCATTAGGCTGAGAAGAACCCGTGGGCGCACAGTGCATCCATTCTTCGCGAAACGGATATTCGATATAGGCTAAATTCGATTTGGAAAGGTAAGTTTTTTTATTTTTATTTGATTTGATTCAATTTTGATTTAGATTTGAATAATTTCATATGGTTTTTTGTTGATTTTTTTAAAAAATAGGGTTTTGACTTGAGCTTTGTGGAAAAAAATTCTGAGTTTCTAGGAATAGGATCTTGATAAAAATGAATGTGTTTTGTGGACTTTGTTTCCTTTTCATAATAGGGTTTTTGATTGAATTTTTATGAAAAAATTGAATTGAGAATGGATTTTGATAAAAAAAAATGAATATTTTTGTGGATTTTTTTTCAAAGTAGGGTTTTTGATTGAATTTTTATGAAACAATTGAGTTCAAAATAGATTTTGATAAAAAATGAATGTTTTTAATGGATTTTGATTTAAAAATAGTGTTTCATTTATATTGTCTAATTTTAGATTAACTATTTTTTAACTTTAATCAGGCATTATGGCTGTTGAGAATGAAAATGCACAAATTCCACCAGTTGAAAATGAAAATCCACCAGCTGAGAATCAAAATGCAGAAATGCCAAATGCTCCACCACCTCCGCAACCATCAATTGAACAGTTAATTCATGAAAATTGGAGCAATTAAGGGGCATTTGTGATGTTTATAGGAAAATCCCTCGATTATCTTGTATGTTAACCACATTGACAGGAATAATTACAAATGTAGAAACCCTCTCCACCCAACATAATGCATTTCATTCATGCCGAGAAACCATGAGGCAATATTATGCATGTGGAATGTCTTATGATGATGCGAAAGATCTCCAAATAACAAAAGCCCAAATAGCCTCTTTATTTATTAACCCCAACACTAGTTTTCCAGTTAATGTTAACAAGCCAAAACTTTCTATAAAATGGTGCACGCATAGGGGCATAGTAGATAACTTTTGGGATTGTTGGTGTATGGTTTTTGATAAACCACCCAACAATAATCTTGATATACCTTTTTACTTTATTAAAAAATTATATGTTGAGTTTTTGTTAGGGCATCATGTCAATTACTTTGACATTAAACCCTTCCAAGGTGTTGGTAGAGGTATGCCTCAGGATAGGCCAGGGGCAACTAGAGTAGTTAGGGACCCACATGTTCTCCATCCTCCCCTTCCTCTGCCACCTCCAGTACAACATCCAGATATTACGGAGGATGCAGCCACACAAACTATCCAGGCCATTCACTCTTTGAGTGGTCTTTTGGTTTCCCATGCTTCTTCAAGAGTTTCCTACCACGCTTGGTGATCTGGTGATGGATCCACGTCGCTAGCATCATCCTCCTCAGGTCCACATATTTGTGTGCCACATATTTACAATACATGCTAGCAAATATGTTTGGGTCCTATTGTACAACCCCCTGAGCATCCATTAGACACTTCTAATTATGACATCCAGGATGTGGAGATTATAACAGATCACATGCAGGGGAGTGGAGCACACCCTACAAAGTCCTCTCCTACTAGAGAGGTGGACATTGGAGTAGTTACACAGGTAACATTTAAGGTGTAAATTCATAACTTGCATTTTTTTAAAAATGAATATTAATAAGAGATAGTATCAAGTACTAATATTTACTTACATGGTCTATTTAATAGTTAATGTCTAAGGAGGAGCTCACCACTGTGACCTGATAGCACCCTTAGGGCCATTTCCCCATTTGGCCCCTCAACACACACACGCGATGCATTTTCTCACCACCTACTACATTTTTACCGCACATCTGGCTTTGTCATTTGAATTGTCAATAATGAAATTATATATTAACTTATATGTTTATCTTACTCTCTACTTTTAGCAAACACTTAGTGCGAGCAAGGTGTGATGCTCTCCAGACTATGGAGGCACAGTGTTGGATAAGGGAAAGGTAATTGAACTCAAATTTGATTGAATTAAAATTTATAAGATCTTTTATTGATTATGCATACATTGACATAGATTATTGGTTTCATATGTACTTGT
>VDFB02357830.1:0-19729 GCA_007258455.2 Sequoia sempervirens | reverse complement strand
ATATTAATTACACTAACAACAATAATATGCAAATTAACTTGAGCAAACAATGATATAGGTGACTTGGGTTGGAAATTCTAAGTTTATAATTTAACTCAGGAATTGCACCATTGGCTACAAGATCAGATGTCAAATTCCAAATGGCCATTAAGCCAAAAGGCAATTGAGCCTTTTATAAATCCTATATTTTTGGAAACACAATAAAATACAAAAGCCAAGTTGGTGGTAGCAACAATCTCTAAATCTAACAAGTTAGTAAAAGGTATATTTCACTGTAATAATATCAAGATACAAGTTTGGAATTCCTAAAAAGTTAAAACCACAAATGTTGGTAATCATTTCATCCACAATAATACTTATAACAACCAATTACAATAATGTTGCAGAGCACCTAACGAAGATGATAAAAATCTAGGAAAATAGGCAAATCTTCTCAAATATGAGAAGCCATAATGATTTCTAGCATCATAAGTTCCAAAATTAAAAAAAATTAAAATCGAACAAAGGTGGCAATAGTGATAGTTCTCAAATGTGGATAAAATATTTCGCAAGGCAGCAATCACATAGTTTACAATACTTTAACCAACATGACCGGACACACACTTTATTATACAACAAACTAATACTAAACTATTAAATTGACTATAAATGCCCATCAACCAATACAAAACAAAATGTAACCATTTGAATATTAGACTCTATTACCATGTATAAATACAATATATTATTCACAGTGCACATTATGTATGACAAATCCTGTCACACCAGCAAGTTCATTATGAAGACAATGACTCATGAAGTGAATGAATCAAGGGAATTCAATTGATGGCAAGACAAGACCCAGCAGGTTGCATAAGGTTTCATAGAATAAAAATGTAACTAATAAATTTAAAGTAGAGCATGAAAGGTAGCATTTACAGTGTTGTTTGATTGTACCCATTCCTCTCAATTAGGAAAGGACTCTGAATGGTCTTCCCGAACACAATAAGCTAAAATTTTATTCATGTTTTTACACTAGCAGGGTGAAAGCCAAGTTCTTTTTCTGATGTTCATCAATAATTTGAGAATAGATCTGAAGTGCTTATGGTTCCATTTTCATCTTTATTTCTTTGATCAACTGAGCTTTTCTACGCCAGATTTCCAACATAGATTTTTGACACTCTAGTACCACTATCCATCAAAAGTAGCTCAGATTGCATCAATGGGAATGTTGGTTTAGAAATTTTGAAAGTTTTGCAAAGCAACTACCTGAAGTCTGTCCAAGGATTAATTTTTTTTTGCATCCATGACCATTACTTGCCTCTTCTGTGCTTTTATACAATTTAGTTGTTATTTCCTTTGTGCAATTCAAAAGATGATGAGGTTTACAAACATGCATGCATGATCATCCAGATTATTGAGCCAGCTTTTTCTTCAACCAAATCCATTGTATGTTTCTATAGTGATGATGTGATCATTGTATTGAATGTTTGAAAATTGAAACATCTTAGTCAACCTCATTTCTTAGTCAAATCCTTAAATATTTTGCTGAGTCTTTGTCATAGGTCATAATTACCCATTAAAATTTGAGGGAAAATGTTATTTATTCCAAAAATGGAGAAGGGCAATGAAGATGCATTATGGAGTGCATAAAGGCTTTTGTGAGATTGTTCCTTTGTTTATGCTTTTTTGCTCCCTTGTACTTCATTGGTTTAATTTATTTATGTTGTTTACTGCTAACCTGAATTTTTCCCTTACATAACCCCCATAAATATCAAAATAAAAAATTATAGAATCTATAAAAGCAAACTGAAACCCTGTACAAGGATCATTAATGCATACCTTTCTCTGAATATCACATCTCCTACAAGACGGATCTCTATTCTAGCACAAGGTAACTTTCAAATTTAATAAAACTCTTGAACCCTAGAGGAAGGTAGAAATGCAATTTGTTAAGAGAATCTGAGAATACCCATCTCTTGTAGGGAAAATGTGCAAGTGGAAATGACAATCCAATTGAATCCCAATAGGATAGAGCTATGATAGCGTTTCCAACATAGCTTTGATTCTCTATAGAACTTGGTAACTTAGGCTACACCTTGTAACTTTGCCACAAACTTTGGTTTTATAATGATTTGTTTCTCATGGGCCTCAAAAATTGTCGATGGGTATCGATGCCTGTAATGTCCCCACTATTGGAGTGACCTCTTGGTGGTCATATTATAGCCCAGCCAACATTTCTGTGTGTTAGAAGGGAGGACAAGCAAGCAAGGAGGTGAGTCAACCTCATCAAATTTGATTAGTTTCTAGAAGCTTCCCCTTCCTATGGCGGTTTAGGTGACTTAAGGGAAAAGTTAACTAAAATTAATATTAAATTTGATCTCTTCCTTGGGGTGGCTGAAAGAAGCTTCCAAGATAGAATTTTATAATCTCCAAAAGACAAAAAGGCAATCAGATTCCTCTAGAAGGATTAGGGAAACTTAGCCTTGAAGCAAAAGTAATTGAATATTTTAAAAGAAGAAAATCTGATCTTCTTGGGGGACGACTTGAGTAGTGCCTTAACCTTGAAGCAATGAGAATTAGAATCTTCTAGAAAGGTTAGAAGATGTTTCTAGAAGAACTAGAATCTTCCAGAAGGGCCAGCACCTTCTAGAAACTAGACCCTAGGGTGGCCTTGCCTTAAGGTCTTATTTAAAGGAGGCTGGGGTAAATGGGAAGACATGCTTAGTTTGTGCTTGGTTTTATGCTTGGTTAATGTATTATCTTGGAGAATTCAGGGAAGATTTGGATTTTCAGCAAGTTTGAGGACGGAAACCCTCAAGCTTGGAGACAGTGAATGAAAACCTATTGTCTGTTGGAGATATTATTTAGATATCTCACTTTGTGCTTCAGATTCAAGCTATTTCTAAGGGGTTGTCAGATTTGTAGTAGTTGTTGTATTGCTGCAAAAAATAATTGTATCCATAAGTTGCCATAGCTGATATATTATTGCAACTATTTCTGAATAAATGCAAAAGCTGGATTATTCTTGTAGTTTATTATTGTGCTGGAATTTCATATCTTCATAATAGATTCTATAGAAGTTTTTATTTTAAATCTAAAAATTTAGGGCAAGAAATTGGGGGGTTTTGAGTCAGATCTAGTTTGGCTCATTACAGTGGTATTATAGCTTTGATCCTACCAGCCTAGAGGGTATGGAGTTTTCAGATTGACTCATTGAGTGATCAACACTCATCTATAGCGGCTACAGTTGATTGATGGTTTTGGTAAAAATGAAGTGTATGCAGGAACTCATGGCAGAACTCATGCAAGGCTTTCAAGACTATGACAGGAATTTGACAAGGCTTATACAACATCCGGAAATTTTAAGTTCTTTGTTTGCAAAGGAAAGGAAATCAACCACTAATACAAATAATCCAACGAGTATAGAGGGAAAATAAAAGAAAGAAGAATTTGTTCCTCGTGATGTGCACCTTACAGGTGAACCTAAGAAGAGAAAAAATCAATTAAGGATAGAACAACGATGTTTCACATGTTAAGGTGTTTGGACACTTAGTCATGCATGTGGAAGCCATAAAGAAGATGAAGCCATGTTCACAGTTTCACTTCAACAAGATGACAAAATGGGCAAAGAAGAATCCCTCCATGTATCCGTGAGTGAGGGACACATGACTCTTCATGACAACAGTGAGGTTGAAGGGTACGTTGATATGGAGATTGCTAAATCAGCAGTGATTGATCAGCAAAATGAAGGTATGGATTCTTTTGATGATCCATAATGGAGCATAGCATTATCTCATCAACTTTGCACAATAATGGCAAGGAATCAAATTGTGAGTTGAGTGGCCTTGAAGGTGGAAATGTTAATTCACATGAAGATAGCACAAATAGGAACGATAATTCTGATTTTCTGATTACAAACAGCAGTCTAATACCTCCACATAATCATGAGGTGATAGGTAAATCACATGAAGATGACAATGTTATGGAATCCTCTAATGTTAGCATTGAAGTTTTGTGTGTTGAACATGAAGAATGTATTGTGAATTCAAGCTGCAAACAATCTGATTTTGTGCATCATGGCATAGAAGAGGTTAAGAGGATGAATAGCAGGTGTAATGAGTGGTTGCAAAGAGCTAGAAGAGCAAAGATGTTGGCTGCTCAAGGAAAACAGCGCCTGCAGGATATCAAAGAAAAATTCAGCCACATGGACCGTGGAAGGCAACAACTAGGTACTTTCCTTCATCAAACTTCCAAACTTCAAAGGAATGAACATTCAGAAATTGAAGATAATGTGCATGATATTTATGGAGCCACCATTGACAAGTATGATGCAAATGTTGATTTCATGATCATAAACAGTGATACATTGTCTTCACATGATTTTGGTAGTTACATGGTGATTGAAATGCTTCAAGGGGGTATCATTGGTAAGAGGCTTTATCTTTTTGATCTCCTATCTTTCATGAATAAGTATGAAATAGGGATGATAGATCCAAGGTACACAAGAGGTATGGCTTTGCATGGTGGTTTTATTATTCCTTGCTTCATGAGATCATTATTATTGGGAGGACACATGGAATGTAAAGTTTTGATTTCAGCTAAGGCATTTTGTCTTAGAGAGTTGACTATAGAGACTAAGAGATTGCCGAACAAGAAGATCCTACAATTTGATAATGTTTGGTTTGTCATGGATACCACACCATGGAGTTGGATAGAAGCAAAAACCATACCAGCTAAGGAGGTGAAGGTATGGATCGGTTTTGTGACAGCTATGGCAGCTAGAAGAGCACATAACTTTCAGCTGGGCACACCTCTTAGATCAGCACTCATGGAGGAGCAACCTATCCGTGGAGAAGTTACAAGGAAAGGCAAGGAAGGCACCTCAGAAAGCTATGATCACAGTTTTGATCTTCTTAATATGGACAAGCACGAAAAGCACCCAGATTTGTGGGTACTTGATGGGAGGTTTGTTTTTGAGAACAATCCTAAAACTTCATGTCATGCACATGAGTTGAGTCATTGGATTGATGAGACACCTCACTTGGTGAGCCAATTGAAGGCTCAATTCAGATTTATGAGAGAAGAGTTGGCATATATATCCCATGGGGTAGCAAGGGATGATGTTGGCACAAGTAATCTCAACTCAGATTTGAAGAAGTCCCTTTGCACTTTTGCATCCTTGGATAGACATCATGCTGTCCTAGTTTCCAGACCTGAGTTCTTCAAGAAAAAGATTGTGTTAATCATTATGGACAACAGTTCTCTAATCGGTACAGCTAGCAGCCTTGAGAAGGGAAGTATGATAGCTCTTGGGGAAAGTTTTCAGTATGGCACACACCTTGGGACAACAACCTATGATAGCATCTATGAAGGCGAACTTGAGAGGTACAAAACAAAGGTGGGTTTCGTGATGATAATCAGTCAATTTCTATCTTCTCATGGTCTCATTCATCTTGTTGGAATGCAAGAATGTATGATGAGTATTGAAGAACCACATTGCACACAAGTGTTGTCATCAAGTAGTACTAGTCTTTGTATCATAACATCATCATTCTTTGATCATACATGGAGAGGATATATGGTATATAAAGAAAACATCACAGAGCATGTAGAAGACAGTAGTACTTCATGTTTGTACCATTGGGTTTTGAGTTACATTGCAAGGATAGAGGGTTGTTCTACTTACCTGAGCAAGGAATTTTCAGCCCTAGTTCATTGGTTTAGAATTCTCACTGTGATGATAGATGGTTGTTTCATACCATTGATCACAAAGATTTCAGTTTGGTTCTTCAGGACAGCAGTTGATTGGAGGGATCATCTTTTCTTTGTTGAAGGTTGGTATTGCGATAAGATTCCCTCTTCCTTTGACATTGGAGATACTTGTTGCATCATTGCGAGTGGGATTATCAGCAGTATGTGGTGGATGGGTATGATTAATTATGTACCTATGATGATCATTCTTCACACCCATGAGAGTTCATTCCCACATAGATGGACTTTCGACATTGGTCATGGTAATTTATATGAAGCATCTCATTATGGGACTGATTTCAGACAATTTGGAGCAATGTTTGAGGGATGGCTTGACAAGGCAACGAAAGCTAAGTTGATAGAGCAACAAACCAAGCTTCATGATAAGCAAAGGTCTTATAGTTTTGAAATTGTAGTTGTTGTCGATCAATTCATTCATGAAGATATTGATTTTATTGATGACACTTATAGTGGATCAGCCACTCATGAGTTACCTTTGGTTAGTGATGAAGGCATCTACGATATATCTTTGGAGTTGTCACCTATTCCCTATGATATGACAATTGTTCATTGGTATGATGGCAGCATAATCTTCATGGATTCTTTATTGGTAAGTGGCTGTCTTGTTTGGGTTTCCATTTCACTTTTAGATTTAGCATGGTCTATAACAGCTATTGAGTTGCATGGGGGTGTGTGGAGACATGTCTACTTGATGGGCATTGCATATGAGATGAATTTCCTTCTTATACATGGGTATGATGACACCATTGACATCATTCTTAATGCTGGTTTGAGTTACAATAGTGGTATTTCGTGGCCTAGTGAGTTGACCTATGTAAGCACAAGAGATTTGAGCACCAGGCTCTACGTTGATATTTTTGAGACTGGCATTGGACAATCTTATCAGATGATGGTTTCTTCTAAGTTTTGCATGCTGGACCCTGATGTTGTTCCAACCTCTTTTTGGGAGATAGATGGTGTTCATGATGGTACACTCTTCTTACTCTTGGAAGTAAGTTAAGATACTTGTAGTTACTAACTGATAGAGATCTTGTTGATATGGTTGCAAGGGATAATGATGATGTTGTTACAAGACAAACTTAGCCTATTGTAAGTTGTGTGTCTTTTCCTAATAATGGCAATATAGAGGTTACTAGATTGGCACAACAGAAAGCGATAGGTATTGGATTTCCAATTTATTCATGGGATCCAGGGGTAGTTCACTTATGGATAGTGTGGATGCGTGAGATTCATCTCCGCAATTCTTGGATGGAAAAGTTCACTAAACAACAGATGGTAGAGATCCCTGTGCATAATTTATATAGAGATGATTTTCAGAACTGGGATCCAAGAGTTTATTTGTTGGACAATTGGCTTCACAGCTTGACAAGGCTTGACAATGACAGGAGCTTTAGCTATATACAAAGGATGCTGGTTGGAGCTCTTTCCAGGATCATTTGGGATCCTGGTGGTTAGCGGTCAAAGGCATATGATTTGTTCTTCAAATATCAGATGTTGTGGCAATTGAAAGATATTGCAGTAGCAATTGCTTGAGAACAAGCAATCCTAGGAAGGGAGGACTATAATGTCTCCACTATTGGATTGACCTCTTGGTGGTCATATTCTAGCCCATCCAACATTTCCATGGGTTAGAAGGGAGGACAAGCAAGCAAGGAGGTGAGTCAACCTCATCAAATCTGATAAGTTTCTAGAAGCTTCCCCTTCCTATGGTGGTTTAGGTGACTTAAGGGAGAAGCTACCTTAAATTAATATTAAATATGATCTCTTCCTTGGGGTGGCTGAAAGAAACTTCCAAGATAGAATTTTATAATCTCCAAAAGGAAAAAAGGCAATTAGATTCTTCTAGAAGGATTGGGGAAACTTAGCCTTGAAGCAAAAGTAATTGAATATTTTAAAAGAAGAAAATATGATCTTCTTGGGGGACGACTTGAGTAGTGCCTTAACCTTGAAGCAATGAGAATTAGAATCTTCTAGAAAGGTTAGAAGATGTTTATGGAATAACTAGAATCTTCTAGAAGGGCTAGAACCTTCTAGAAAATAGACCCTAGGGCGGCCTTGCCTTAAGGTCTTATTTAAAGGAGGTTGGGGTAAATGGGAAGACATGCTTAGTTTATGCTTGGTTTTATGCTTGGTTAATGTATTCTCTTGGAGAATTTAGGGAAGCTTTGGCTTTTCAGCAAGTTTGAGGACAAAAACCCTCGAGCTTAGAGACAGTGGACGGAAACCTATTGTCTGGTGGAGATATTATTCAGATATCTCACTTTGTGCTTCAGATTCAAGCTATTTTTGAGGGGTTGTTAGATTTGCAGTAGTTGTTGTATTGCTGCAAAAAATAATTGTATCTGTAAGTTGCCATAGCTGATATATTATTGCAACTATTTCTGAATAAATGCAAAAGCTGAATTATTTTTGCAGTTTATTATTGTGCTAGAATTTCATATCTTCATAATAGATTCTACAGAAGTTTTTATTTTAAATCTGAAAATTTAGGGCAAGAAATTGGGGGGTTTTGAGTTAGATCTAGTTTGGCTCATTACAATGCCACCTTAAATTGCCATTCAACACTGTGTTAGAATAGATGAAAACAAGAGAGATAACTCCTTTGAATCTTTCACACCCATCACCAATAATCTCCATAGGAACAAAATCCATCCTTGGTCTCCCAAGGAACAAATCCATTCTTGAAATGATGGAAGCAGTTTGAAGTTTTCTGCCCAGCAATCTATGAAATGAACTTGATAGTCATGTAGTAGTCTATACAAACACGAAGGTTTCTGATAACCCACATAGGCTTTCCAGAGTTTTCACTAAAAAGATGAAAGGTAATTGTAACTCTTGATTATGTTAGTAGAGAATACGTTCTCTCTTCTGCTGCATCCTCTAGTACAAAGTTGGTCTCAGGTTTATACCCTGCCTCCTCCATCTGCTTGGCCAGTTCATTCAGTTTTTCATATATCTTCTCTGATTCTGGGTAGGTTCTGTCTCCAGTGACAAATACGTTTACCCTATGTTTGATATTCATCTAGCTGCATCTAGGTGTCTTCTTTATCCTCTTTTCCTTCATCATTATTCTCACATTTCTTGCATCATCCCACATAGGCATAGCAGAATAAATGCTTGATAATAAAACATGTGTCATTACATTGCCCGGTTCTAACTCAAATAGATGCTCTGCAACAAGCTTTCCTAACTCTACATCTACATGAATTTTACAGGCACTGAGCAAGGAACCCCAAATAACAGCATCTGGTTTCATAGGCATTTTGTTGATATGATCCTCTGCCTCATTGAGGCATCTAGCACGACCAAGAAGATCAACCATACAGGCATAGTGCTCAGAACCTGCAGTTAGCCAATGATTTTGTACCATAGAATCAAAGTAATGCCAACCTCTCTCCACAAGGCCTACATGGCAGCAAGCAGAAATAACACCGAGAAAGGTAACCTCATTCGGCTTAGTTCCTGCCTGCAGTAATTGTTCAAAGAGTATGAGCGCCTCTTTTGCATGTCCATGTTGAGCATATCCAGCAATTATAGCATTCCATGATATCACATCTCGTTCTGGCATTACAGTGAAGACTTGGTCTGTATCTTATATGCTCCCACTTTTGGCATACATAGTAATAAGAGCATTCTTCACAAATATATTGTTGTTGAACGTTGTTTTATAAATATAAGTATGGACCTGCTTGCCCTGTTCCAAAGCTGCTATGCTGGCACATGCTCTAAGAACACTGGTTAAAGTCAATTAGTTAGCTTTCACCCCTGTTCTTAACATTTCAATTAAATAAAATAAGGATTCCTCACCATACCCATTCTGGGCATATCCTGCAATCATTGAAGTCCAAGAAACCACATTTGGTTGTGCTAAATTTAAAAAGAAATCACGAGCTTCTTCCATTCTCCCATTCTGCACAAACCCAGAAATCATAGCATTCCACAATCCCAAATCAGGTGCTGACATTTTATTCATCACCTGGAGTGCATGCCCTATGATCCCACACTTCGAGTACAAGGTGACAAGGCCGCTTCCCACAAACACATCTGACTCTAAGTCCTTTTTTCACAATGCAGGCATGAACCTGTTTACCCAGTTCAACCGCATCTAAGTTTGTAGATGCTCTCAGAACACTTGGAAAGGTGAAAGAATTTGGCATCATACCAGACTGCAGCAGCTTTTTAAAAAATTCCACTGCCTCTGCACTCCATTCATGTTGCGAATAACCTGCAATGAGGGTAAAGTTTAAGGAACCATGCTTTCAAAGAAATTTTAAAAACTTAGTTCAAAAACAAAATCAATATTGAGTGTAAAGATACTTTCCAGTTGTGCGGAAAATCGGCTGATTTCAGATAAAATAATATTTTACAAAAACGAAGGTAAAACTTTCTTTTAGATTGTAACAGTTTTCAAGAAAAATAAATTAAAACAACCAATTGGTAAATATTAGCCACTTAAAATTTCTCTACCTGCAATCATCGCATTCCAAGACCACACATGTTTATCTGGCATTCTGTCAAACAGATGGCGTGCATCTTCTAATCTCCCATTCTGTACAAACCCTGAAATCATTGTCGTCCACGACACCTTATTCCTCTCAGGCATAGTCTCGAACAATTCAGTCGCCTCCTCTATTCTTCCATTCTGCATATACCCTGCAATCATACCATTCCACGAAACCACATTCCGTTCGGGCATCTCATCAAACAGTTGCTGTGCATTCTCTAACCTTCCATTCAGACCATTCCCTGCATTCATCGAATTCCAGGACACAACATTTCTTTCAGGCATTTTATCAAAAACTTGTCGTGCATCCTCTATTTTACCACTCTGTGCTAACCTGCTAATTTCAAATTCCACGCCTCGACACTTCGTGCAGGCATTTCTCCATTTCCTTCAGGTATTTTGTTAAACACTTGAACATTCCGTTGTGGCATTTTGTCAAACAATTCGTAAGAAAGGTTAGGAGCAACTATTCTCGTCGCAATTTGGCCCTGCCATGTTGTTAACAACTTCCATTTGATTGAATTGTTCGGAATGACACCAGAATTGACATAACAAACCTCTCGGTTTCTCTCAATTTTCTGATCAATAGTGGCAATTCGATCACATTTTCCAACATCGCTGCTCTTATTGCGTTCTCCAATGTAAAAATGCAAGTTACAATTCCATGATACCAAATAAAACCCAGTGGCAATCACACTCCAAGTTAGCGTACTGGCCGAGCTATTACCTAAAAAATCGTGTTTACCTTTCGAATAACAACATTGAGAATACCGAAAACATGCTGCAGGCATTGTTTATTAAGTCCTAATTTTGCACCAGGGTATAAGTTTTTAAGTTTAAACTCGACTGCAAAAATGTTCCTATGATTAGTGAGCGTAATTATTGAAATGGATGCCGCGACATATTTACTGTGGAGTTCGCAACAGAACGTAAGCGGAAGAAATATACATTGTGTATATCTTTGCAGGTTTAACAAATTGGCCTTTTAACAGTGTGGAACGGTCTTCGCATGGTTGCTTTTGTGGGAGTGTAAGTTACTCATGAATTCATTCGTGTTAATTGGTTTCTTTAGCACCAATAAAGTATATTTTTATAGTTTTATTATTTTTATTTGGTTATATTTGTGTTTTTTTTTAAATTATTATTTTATAGTTCAAATCAGTCTAAGGGGTTTGTACTTTGTATTAAAATTAATTTTTGTATTTAATTTTTGAAAATATGAACATTACAAAGATTTACAGAGGGAGGCAAATTTATAGACCACCTAGATATCGCTACCAATAGAAACCCTAGCTAAGGCCTAAGTCTAGCTCCACATAAACAAAATTGGAGCACATACATTATCTAATTTTCAACATAACCCATACTACCCAAATTTGGGCAACAAAATGTAACCTCAAGTGTTATCACCCATCACCCTTACTCGTAAACCCCACTCTTCTCTGGTGTCCCTACCATTCCTCCTTTCATGGTTAGAGTTCATGACTAGTCATCCTTCCCCAATCACCAACTCTACAATGTCAATGGCCCCATTATGATTAGTTGTCCCATTCGTATCCACCAACCTCTCCTCCCAGATATACTCTTGTAACCACCCCAAACCACCTTTTGGGGCTAGACCCAAAATCCGCTTAAGAAACAAGATGCTTTTAGCCACCACATTTCAGAAATTTGGAAGCGTCGAAGGATCCTCAGTAAAGATGAGAAAATATAGGTCAAGCACCCTTCCTCTCTTTTGGATGAGATAATAGTCCTTCAGTAGTAGCACTTCTCGTTCCCCCTTGACATTATCCAACACATCATCCAAACCTCCCAGGAATTTTCTCTAGATCAACTTCCTACAAATCACCTTCATCATTTCTTTAGACTCCCCTATATTTAACAACGATGCAAAGAATGTGGTTGAGATGTCAGAGTTCACTCGGTACTTATGATAGGTCCCCAAGAAGTCTTTCCCCAACACTATCTTTATCACATGCAAAATCAAACCATGCCTAGTTTTGAATACGACCCCCAGCCTTGTCTCTAAAATCTCTCCTAAAAAGGATGCCTATCTTTGTTGGCCTTCTAGTCTTATCAGTGTGTCCATTTTCCTTCCTCTTCACCACTCGTAGAATGTAGTTTAGCCCGCGAAAGAGCGGATTTGATGGCTTATACCCGTCTCACACACTTAACTCTTGAAGTTTGGGAGATGCCTTTCCTTCTCATTATTGCTCGATCTCCTCCCACAAGTCTTAATCTCCCGTCATCATTACTTGCTAACCAAGCCCGCTATGACAGAAGATCGAGTCTTATCTGGTCCTTTGCCAACTTCAATTACACTTCCACTCCCACTACTAAAGCCTTTTTTGCCAAGTCATCATCAATCTCATTCCCTTCCCTATACATATATGAAACATTATATTCTTCAAACTTATTTAATATTTGCATTATTGGTCATATCCATTTCCTCAGTTTCCAATTTGGTGACCATGCTTAGCAGATTGCATTAACTGATAGTAGAGAATCACCTTCTAGATGGACTTTCCTAACTCCCACTTCAACTGCACATTGGAGACCCATCAACACTACCCTAAACTCAACCACATTATTTGTTCCTATCCCCAGATATTCTGATTTTTCCATCAATATTGATCCCTTATGGTTTCTAATCACACAACCTACACCGCATTCCCCTAGGTTTCCTCTCGCTACACCATCAAAATTGATCTTCAACCACCCCTCCTCTGGTGCCCTCTAGATCACATTAAACCTTGGGTTGACAACCAAATTAACCTGTTGGTCCCCATTAATAGGGGATTTGGTTATATTTGTTATTTTTATTATATATTTTTAATTTAATTAAAAAAGAGAGGAATTAAGAATAATTATGTCAAAGGTGTTTCTTATATGAATTCAATTAGTTGACTTCCACAATGATATCATCTAAGTATAATGCAAGATGATTGCATGTACCTAAACAATTAATTTTTCCTTTTTTTCTTAAAATCTATTAGAATATGAATGATTTTTTCCTCTTTAGAATGCTTTTACTTTTTTAATAAAATATTGAATATTTTTTAATGTATTGGAAATTATTACTTTGTAATAATAATTATTTTTGAGGGATAAATGCTTTTGACCCAGAGCTATGAACCAGTGAGGTCACAAACAGGGGACCTCATCCCCAATTTAAAAATTCAAAAACAATACCCCAATGGGGTTTAAACCTTGATGGCCAGATCAACACCACAACAACTTAACCATCACACTATGTCACAATTGGCAAGGCAATAAATTAACCAATGGTACAATTTTTTTTTTAGATTGCAAGAATTGGGTAGCCCCTTTTACACCCCAAGTGATATTACCTATTTATTATTACCTTGTTTGGTTAAATTGTTTGGATAAATGAATGTGTTTTATGGATCTTTACATGAATGTGTTTTATGAATCTTTATATGAATATGTTTTATGAATCTTGAATGGAAATATGAAGAATGAATGATTGATGCAATTTGATATTTTATAGTGTTTCTAAATATGAAATGTATGATGCATATGATTATGTTGTGTTTGGCTAACTATGGGTATGATGTGCCAAGTTGAGTGCAGGAACAAGTTCGATCCTCCAGAAGAGAGGGGAAGCATCACTCAGGACAAGAACTTGGTCTGGTAACCCTTAATGAGCCTAACTGCGCATTCACACACTAATGTCCTATTTGGTCATAGAAAGTCAAGTCAATTTTGGGAAAAGGTAAGTAATCTTTGTTGTGAATGTTGTCATTGAGAATTGTGACTAGTCTTGATGTCATGTGTCAATCTTTCATTGTATGCTTAATGTGGTAGTGATGAGATATATACATAGGATGCATATATATGTATATATGTACATATCTATGGTAGACTCATATGTATGAGTGAATATGTACATGAGTATATGTAGGTAGATGTACCTACACATGCTCACGGATGGATCACCCATATGCATGGTAATACTGATTGGACTAAATTGACATATATATATGCATCCCATGTATGTTTGTTGATCAACAGGATTGTATGTATGAGTGTTTTATAAAGATGTTGAAATAGAATTGTGTATATATGTATATGTGGTATATATGTGTGTGTGTGATTATTTAAAATTTAAAAAAGAAGAAAGGGTGAATTTGAATGAATTTACCCAATTTTGGGTGCAATGTCTAAAAAAAATCACATGATTCCCTGCAAAGAGATCTAAACCAGATTTTCGACATCTTTTGAATTTTGAAAATTTGATATGTTATAAAAAGAAGTTAATAAATCAAATGCACCATTTCATTAATAAAATGTGTCATATTATGGATCAAATGCATCACTCTATTGTCAAATGTGTTACTAAGCTATCAAATGTGTCGATGTGTTGTCAGATGTGTCATTGTGCTATCAAATGCATCATTGTGCTATCAAATGCGTGGATACATCAAACACAAGCGTCAATCTAATGATAAATGTGTGGCAACAACAAACAAAAGTGTCGATTTGACCTATAAACCTTAGAAAATAAATTATTTCAAAATTTCTTTATAAGAATAAGGGATGTGGATCCCACTGATAATGCTAAAATGTGGATGTATAAAAATGTGAATCATAAATAACAATGCAAATCTCTCACCTTCACATGAAGCTCAAAATCTTGACTTAGAATATAGAATTTAGATAACAAGCAAAGTCATCATGGCTAAGATATTGATTTGCTCCATTGTTAGTTGCTCTTCAAAGTAATAAACTATGAAAGAACAATAATGATATGATGCAATGATAATGATAAATGCTTAAAGATAAATGATGTCTATGCTTGATAAATTACAATGATAATTCTTAAATGCTTGAATGTTTGATAACACTTGAAAATACTTGATAATGCTTGAAGTGCTATAGTGATTTTGATAACAAGAGTGCTAGGGGATTTAAATGAATTGAAAGCTTGTTATTATATGTTTCACTTAACACTTGATCAATGGCGGAGATTGATTTGCAAGATCAATGGATAGGAAAATTCCAGATAGGGTGACACCCAAATTTTGAATTTTGAAGTAATAGCTTGGAGAAATAAATAAATATTAATTTATTTATTTTAGAAGAAAGTATTTAATTTATTTAAAAGAGGAGTGTTAACTAATTAAATAATTTTAAAAAAATATTTAATTATAGAGGAAAATATTTAATTTATATAAATTATTTTTAATTTTTTTAAAAGAGGAGTGCTAGCTAATTAAATAAATTTTAAAAATTATTTAATTATAAAGGACCAAAGATAAATTTTAATTAATTTGGGAGAGAAAACAAATAATTAAAAATTATTTAGGAAAATGTTAGCTTAATTAATTAATCAAAAGTTATTTAATTAATAGATGGAAAAAGTGATGAAATGATAAGATGAAAATGCTTGGCAAAAGGAAGAGGCCCATATATTATATTGTATAAAATAGAAAATTACAAAATTGTTAGTTTGATAGTTTTGGCCTATGATCATTACAAAACTTGTCAAGAAGGAACACCGACATAAACTAAAGATAAGACCCTATTTGCTTACATATTTGAGCTAATATGTACAACCAAAATGCTTATCTCGATTTTCTATCAAGATAAAAGTGTACTAAATTCCTCTATATTACAATCTGCAACCAAGTTCCCATCTTACCATTCTTGAGAATTAGCATCTCTATTTACATGCTTAGGAAATAGGGGTAATGGATGCACATTTTCATTGTGATGTATGTGGTGAGAAAGTAGAAAGGAAATAGCAAAAAAAATGTCTTTAATTTTGTTAACCAACTCCATGCCAATTTCATTTTCATTTTGATTCAAAACCCTATAAATATTTCTTGTGTAGTTCATCTCCAAAGCCTATTTTATGGCATCGTATACTGCTACAAATTCCCTCATGTGTTTCAGGAAACACCTTGGAAAAATCCCACCAACAAAGTCCTTTCCCTTGTCGAAATCATACAATTGAACATTATACATAACAAGGCATGATCCTCCAAAAATTATTGGCGGACTATTTCATTCACAATTACCTCAAGAGAATCAAATGACTAAAGAAAATCCAAGGTGTTTGAAACAAACACATAAAATACATGGGAAGGAAATATCAGTCAAGGAGCTCACAGACAACAAATTTCTTCCCTAATTATGGTTTGTACGCATTCCACCATGCTCATACATTAGATGTTGAAGACCTACACCAACTCTTAATTTGATAGATATCTCAGGAATGGCCTCTCCCAAATTTCACCCATAAAGGAACCCTAAAATTATTTGGTTGATACACCATGAGAAGGGTACAAAAGAGGCCACACCACTCCACCAAGCTACAACACCCACCACCCTATTCTAGAGAATACTCACCACCCTATTCTGGAAAGCATGATGAATGTAAAATGTTTTTAAATGAATTGTATGAACAACCCCTTTTAGTTACCCCTACCTTGCTTGCTAGTGAATGAGGTTCTGATGGGTGTAAATGTAGTAATGATGGAAGTCATTTCAATGCATGCCACTTAATATTTGGCACACTCAAGACAAATTTAACATGCTTTGAGAAATACAAATAATAATTAAGGTGAAAGGCTCCAACTCACAACAATAATTCGCACCTGCAAAAAAAAAAAGTTAGCTTTACAAAGAATTGCACCATATGTGTTACATGATGTAGAACACAACAAACCTCCATTGTGCCCTATCACCTTTGTATTTGGTAATTTCTTTGTTGAAGATAACAATGTATCGAAACACCTATGACTTGATGCTTTCTAAGGCATCCATTCAAGAATTATGTCTGCTACACTTTCAAATTTGAGAGTTCGACTTACATACCCCTTTTTGGACCTCATACTATGTAGCAATGTTTTAATTATTACTCTACAAATTTACTAAGGGCCTGATATCTACTAGAACACACCAATTTAACAAACCATCATAGAACCTTCACAAGAGATTATGTCTACCACCTTCTCATGAAGTTTGACAAAGTTATTATCATAGACTATTTCTACTTCTTGTTGATAACATCCCCTATTTTCCAAGAAATTAGCCAACTTTTTTCCCTCCCTATAAGTGTGCATGATGTGAAAAGCTTCAAACTTAGTCATTAGAACCCAAACTTGTTGTAGAACATATTCTAGTTTCCAGTTTTGCACCCTTCTTTCTAAACATGCATTCACTAGCACAAGTGAATCGCCTTCTATCTAAAATTTTGTGATTTTAAGTTTTATTGTCATTTTTAAGCCATGAAGAAGAGCTTGGGCCTCTGTTGCATTATTTGTGCCATAAGGTAGTCAAATTGATTTGGTACCAATAAGTGTGCCATTGCAATCTCAAATAGCTATCCCTGCACTTGATATACTAGGGTTACCCCTAGATGGCCCATCAAAATTCAATTTGATGTATCCTGTTGGAGGTGGTATCCATGATATCTTACTCCTATCTAATCTTTGTTTTGCAAACTGGTGTAAACTTCCTTTGAAAGGAAGGGAAAGGAAGCTCTAGTGCTTAATTAAACTTGCAACCCAATCAATACAGATAAAACCTATATTTTTGGTTTTCTATACATAAGCATTTATTACTTTAGATACAGAATTCTCAGTATTTACCAAAATATGTTTTATGTTTGTTGCTTCTTTTCTAAAAATATGTTTATTTCTCTCCACCATATGTTCTAGATTACTATTGTTGGCATCACTCACCAAATGCATGCAAAAAGGGATGTTTTATATAACACAACGCAACTTGAAAACAACTCTTAAAAATTATTTGGTAGGGGAGAGAACCAACTTAGTTTACCTTGAATAAAAGACCGACAAGTTTGTGCAAGGGAACATTGAACAAAAAGATGGTTTACATCTTCAAATGCTTCCTCACATAATACACATTTGAAAGGTGTTGAGATCCCAATCTAGGATATTATGTCACTTGTTAAAATCTTATTTTTTAATGCTAACCATGCAAAACAACTTTCTATGGAGAGCACCATTGCATTCCAACAAAATGGAAATGCTTTCAGGATTCTATATGTTCACCATTATTGATAATTGCCTTATAGCCTTGCTTGACTGAATAGCCACATGTTTTATATGGAGCCCATATTATTCTATTTGAAACATCTGACTTAAACACAATCTTATCCTTTAAAACATTTTCAAAATTACTTTTTTGAAAAATTAGAAAACTCTTTCCAGATAACTTTTCCTAATAAATCATCTACACTCTAAAAATAGTCCTTCACTTTAGTACCCAAATTTGAAACTAAATGTTCATTATTATTTGAAAATATTGATTAGAATTTAATGGTGGATGCCTATTCCAAGAATCCTTCTAAAATAAGGCTTCTTCCCCATTATGAATCTCCGAGGTTAGGTATGGAATGATCACTTTTTTTCAAGCTATTAGAAAATTCCACATTGTTGATCCTAATGGAGGATTTAATATTGTAAAAATCTTGATTGGAGATATGTTATCTAGATATTTCGCCTACATGATTTTACACCATTTTGAGTGTGGCTACAATAGTGAATATTTTAATTGTACTTAGGGTGATGTATTTAAAGACTACCCTAATTGAAAAAAAGAATCATATTGAATGTGAAAAATGTTAAGAAAAGGTGTCTCAACCTTGTATTTCCAATGTTGGTATTTATTGATTTTTTTTCCTCACTTGAGAAGTGGGGCATCTGTTATGAAATAACTTGCACAATAGAAGAATATGATATGAACTATGCTGCAAATACTTGATAATAACTGAGAATAACAAGCCACTTCGAGGGGAAAACCTCCAAATATCTCTAATGAGAACAAACTTCACAACTTTATGATGAAATAAGACTCACAACCTCCTATATATACCTATTTATGCCAAGGATATCACCTAGGATGATTTAGACACACCTATATAAGAATTAGGATGACCTAAACAACTAAATAACAATATACTAATTATAATATGACTTAATAGAGAGTTAAGATAGCCACAAGCCAACTATTCATAACCCAATGTACACTAATATTAAGGGAATATCATGCCCCTCTTCTCCAAAGAAGCATTGTCCTCAATGCTAATCAAGTTTGGATACTTTTGAATGAACTCCTCGTCCTCCCATGTGGCATCTTCAATTGGTAAATTCTTCCATTGGATGAGATATTTAGTGAGAGTTCTATTCCTCAGCTTCTTTGTGTGTGTTTGAGGAATGTACTCTAGTTCCAAAATGATTCTTCCTTCTTCATCGAAATTCGTGTTTTTGAGTTGAAATATTATGCCCAAATGACCTTCTTCAACAGGAAACACGAAAAACTAGATGTATCTTTGTTGTTGGTGACAACTCTAGCTTGTAGGCAACACTACCAATCTTTTGCATAATTTGGTATGGACCATAATACCTTGGAGACAACTTATTATTCTTTTTTTGTTGCTTTAGTGATATTTTCTTATAAGGCTGCAATCTCAAGAAG
>VDFB02357829.1:0-108237 GCA_007258455.2 Sequoia sempervirens | reverse complement strand
GGATATATGATACAATTGTTGCACGTTATTTGGTGACCCATGTAGGAGGAGAATCTCTCCTCTCGAGGGAAATTGGATCCTCATATATCTCATCAGTATCCTCACTCATAGACTAGGTATCCTCCTCCTCCTCCACCCCATCTAGAAATATATCAAGAAATGTATCATCATCATATGTGTCACCATCGACCTACTCATCATCCATGTCCTCTCCATGCCTAGGAAGAGGTCATGCATGGCCCATAGGGTGATGTATAGGAAAGACATGGGATGGTCATGCTCCTAACCACCATTGGTCATAGGTTGGTGTGGTGCCTACGCCATCAACATCAGAGACTGGGGGCATATCATGGTCCTCGTCCTCTAAATCACTAATGTACACATCCTCAATAGTAAGATGATGGGTAGCTCCAATTCTAGGGGCACTTTGTGTTGATTGTAGAGACCTGGGTCGAACCTATGGTGGAACCTGTATCTATCTAAACTGGCACATGACATGATCATAATAGAAAGGTCTCATTATTTAGTCATGTTTCCCTAGATCAAACTGATCCTATTGAAGTATGACTAGCTCATGTCTATCATCTACCCACTATGGTATCTTGAGATATGGTCTTTATGAGATATCACCCTCTTCCAATCGATCAAATCTAATACACCAACAAAGAAAATCTCCCTCCTGTCATGCCCACCTTAGTGGATAACTATAGGCCTGTGGGTAGCCCATGGCCGCTATGTTAAGATAACCTGTGGGTCTAGTGCACATGATATACTTGAAACACCACACCTATGAAAGTGTACAATGGAATAAACTGTCAAGCTCTTGGTAAATAAATCACCTAAGATCATGGTATAGATGTGCCAACATATTGTGACCCCAGGCATAGATGATTTGATGCTGCTCCATATTCTGAATATTGTGAACCAACACTCCATCTAGGTGGGCCCCTCATCCATTTTGAACCAGTGTGAGCATTGTGGTGACAATCATAATTTGTCAAATCAGTGGCATCTAGGCATGTAGAAGTCATCTCAGTTTAATGTGAGGCCTGATGATTGACTCTCAGATGGGGAGCCCTAGATAATACAATATATCATCTTGCATCTCCTCATGTGTGTGCTCATCCTCTGAGTGTGCAACCTCACCCTAGATGGGTAACCATAGAATACTATGTATGTCCTCTAAAGTTGTGGTCATCTTACCGGTAGGTAGATGAAAGGTGCAGGTATCAACATCCCACCTCTCTACTAAGGCTAGCAGCATGACGTCATGGTATCTCATCAGTGGCATAACATAAACCCAAAATAATCATGTATCCTATAAGATGTTGATCTCCTCCTTTGATAGCCATGTGAGGAGGTCTCGAAGGAAACATAATTGTTTCCCTCTAAGATGTTGACAGGCTCGAGGAGGGATCTAAATAATAAAATAAACCAAATAAATATTAAATATATTCATTAAAATAATTAAAAATAACACTAAAGTTTCTCTACGACACTTTACGACCAATTTGGACACATGTACCATTTTTGGACTAGGGTCTTGAACACTTTAGACAATTCAGGACACTTTGCGCTGAAGTGGGACACTTTGTGCCAATGATGGATGCTTTGCAACAAATATGGACGCTTTGCGACTATCTTTTCTAGGGACCTAAACATTCCAAAAATTCATTAAAAAGTATTGTAAATGCATGAAAATGAAGACAAAGCAGTGAAGAATCCACTCACTGTAGGACGGATCACATGTTGTGCCACCTCATCATGGAGCACATCAAGTTTGGGAGGCTTGTAGGTTCATTGGCTCGACATCCTGGATCACACTACACCAAGGTAAATTGAAAGAAGGTAAATGTCAAAATGAGATAAAAAAAGTCATTTTCATTCATATATACCTAGTTTAATTAAAAAGATGTATCTTTTACTTTAGGTATATTTCATTCAAATCAACATATTGGGTGCTAGAGAACTCCAATTTTTATGTTGTTTGTTGCATTGAATTCATAATTCTGCTCTTGATCTCATCAATAGTCTATCACTATGTGGTATGGTGTACATAGAAATACCCTATGATAAGAATTAGGTAATTCAATGTGGTTTCGTGGCTACCCTGATTCCACCTCCATAAAGCAAGCTGAATCATGGGGCATACATCTACCCTCAAATTCGATTCTCTGTAGACGTTTGATAAGAGGATTTTTGAGTGACTAACAAATATGTGTTGCAGGATGCAGTTCCTAACATTGTGGTTTTGCAGATAACTATAGCGGGGGCTTCATTCTCCCTAATGAATCCATATGAGTATCCTTTTTATAAAGTATGTTAGAGTTCCTTTAGTTTGCATATGCATGTAGCATCATATGGCTGCCAAAGTGGGGGCTAAATGTAGTGTAGAAAATTGTACCCCTTTCTAGGAGAAAGTACAATTCACACTTATTTGGACCTATTTTGGTGAAATTTTCATTAATGCATTTTAAAAATCCCATCAATAGGCCCTTAATACCCCTTTATCATGTATCCCAAGGCCTATTTTACTTAATTTAATTTAATTATGGACACCACAACCCACATTCAATAAATTCTATGGATCAAATTAATGCCTTGAAATTTAAGGAGTCCTAAAGTTTTAGGTCGAGACCCATTCACCTATGGGAAAATGGGTCCTCATTAAGTTCCTTGAACTCAAATTTTGATATGTTTTTGGTAGAATTTTAATCTCTCAAATTCAAATTTCACATGTTGGATTTCAAGATCTAGTAATTGGAATATTAGATAGGAAGCCTATGAAACTAAGTCTCACATTCATTTTACTATAGAGAAGAAGCAAGCAAGACAAGAGAAAGTCATATGAGATCAAGAATTCATATTCAAGAACAAGGAGAAACATTCAAAAGTGAAGTCTTGGAGTAGCATTTGAGTTGTTCTTGTAGGTCTTCAAGCTCATTTTGATATCAAGATCAAGCATTGTCAAGGAAGTGATGATAGATGCCTATAGAGGTGCTACTAATTTTTTGCTTACTAGTTAAAATAGTGAAGTTTTAACAGGAAATAGTTTGATGGGGTATAAATTTTTTTCATGTATAAACAACCCAAAGAACACGTGCTTTCTAAATGAAGGCTTTTAAGGACTGTTTTATAAAAATTATGCAATAGTGACAGTAAAACTATAGCTCTAGAACAAAGTATGTGAAAATTGACATGATATGAAATAGATTTATTAAAAGAAATGTTTCTTTAATCCCACACAAGCCATGGGAATGACTAGGTTGATTTAATTCAACAATGAATGTAAACCATACATCTGAAGATCAACTAAAAGAAGAAGAAGAAAACATAAGAGGAGGTCATGTCCATCATTGCCTTAAGGGCTTATGTAATATTGAATCTCTAGTTTGCAGCTTGCTCTTTAGTATCTTCAACTCTTCGTGTTCCTGAGTTCCAGATGCACCTAGAGTTGATTGAGATATTTTGTTAGAGCTCAAAGCATGAAATCCAATTACATGTTTTCATCAATAGACATATAATTTGCAGCCATTGTCAGATTAAATCAATTCAGTCATTATCAAAAATATAAATGCAAAAGTGCTAGATCAAATCATCAGAGAATCATCAAATCCACTATTTTTATCTAACTTGTTTGCTTCATGTGCACATATAGGAAAAGTAATGTTGTTTTAATTCATCAAATTACAACATGTGGGTTAAAATATGGCTCCCACAAGGGTTGAGCCCAACATGTTGAGTTTATCAAATAATGAGCTCATTCAAGCTTATTTAAGAGGGAAATGCAATGTTAAAAGTCATCATATCAATGTGATCATGGAATGATAGTGAACACGCATACATATTAAGTTCACAAAGAATTTCTTCTAGGAGCAGCTACAAAAGCTAAATGTAATGGTGATATTGTGAGTGCAACTACAAAACAAGAGCAAGTTCTTTTGGAAGAATAGGAAGCATTCAAGACAACAAAAGGTGAGTGAAAAATCATATTTGATTGTCAGGAGTAATATAATGGGGTCACTGTCATGGAATGAAATATGCTAACCAATTTTTTTGAAGAAGTAACACAACATAACCAGCAATAGATGATTGGATTAGCGTTAGCCTCAAACTGAAAAACTGAACTTGAATTGAAGAACTACTCAACGTCAAGATTGTGCACTCAAGATCCCACTGAGGGCGAGGTGCTAACATATGACGGAGTGTTAAAGATTGAAATTATGAAATGATAGGTGGATAACCAGCCATGAGAAACAGTTCCACACTACCACCAAACAGTGGGGGGAAAAGATTACAATAGAAGCAATTCATCCGCTGCGGCGGGCATCCACAATGCTGTGGGGATTCACCACTATGAGTGGGTATAAAATAGTACAATCAATTTAACCACACTGGCGGTAAACCATCCAGGGGACTTATGTGAGAAGATACAGAAAGAAATTGCAGCAATTAAAACTGGAACAGTACTACAGTTTACAGTTTGTACAATGATAAATAAGCTGCAAATTACAATTACATTGATAAGGAATGAACCTTAGATATTAAGCATGAAATTTTACAATGATATAACTCTCAAATACTGAAGTATATGATCAAAAACTGGAAATTGCAACAATCTGATATAAAAATCAGAATTCTGGAAATTCATATCAGCAAACTAGAAATTAATAAAATACTCATAACTCACTCATTTCACCTCCAAATTGACTGAAACTGAATGCAATGGACTTCTGGAAGGTAGGGGACCAAACCAGGAGGAAGAAACAGCAGCAAATCACGTCCTTTATTTTCTGACACAATTCCCAATGCAAACTAAAATGTACAGCCTTGAGAAGGGGTGATTTTAGCTTAAAAAATTGAAGGCTTCAAATTAAAATCCAAAACTTTGCAAGAGGGGGCGCCTTGGCATAATAATCACTCAGCAAAAATACCCATAGCCAAAATAATTTTATTCCAAGAGCTGCTAACAGAATTCACTTTCAGCTGTATAAACATCAGCAACTTCAAAATTTGGAAAATTCATCAAAACTTCAACTATAAGCACAAATCTGCTAGTCTGGATGAGAAGCAGCAAAAACCAACTAGGTGTTGTATTTCAAACACAAAATTGGAGAGTGGCTAGGAGGTAGCATCCTTGAAGCATTAGTTCAAATGTCATTCCGACAGCATAACAGTATGATAACATGAATGGATGAAAAGCTGGAGCAAAAACCTTCAATAAATAAGAGCTCAACAAAACTCTTCAATTGCCTGAGAAGCAGCTCAAAAGACACAAGAGACCTTTCCAATTCCCAAAGACCAGTCAACTTCTCAAGTGGCGTCCCAAAAGCCTCCAAGAATTTCACTTTATTCAAATAATATAAAAGTGGCGTCCACTTTTGCTCAAGGAATAAAGTTCTTAATAAAATTAATAAAGCTCTTTATGAAGGCCTACCCTTCATGGCCCCATTTTAAAAACAACTTAAGTTATCTCCTTAGGCCAAGGGGGTGTCAACAGTGAATTAAAACGTAATGCCTTTAATTAAATATTTTTCACCAAATAAAGCTCTCTGAAGACCAAGCCATAATAACAACTGCTCCAACTGAAAATGACTTAATGAAGGCTGACAACCGAACCACTGCCAAAATTAGTATTTACTAAAAATAGTAAATACCTAGAAATGCCACAAAACTCCAAGCAAGGAAACCCTAATTTCACTTTTGATCAACCTACGGATTTCCAGAAATAGGCTATCAGTCAAAGAAGAGTGTATGGCCAAAATGGGGACATTACAGTCCGCCCTTCCCAAAATTTCTTGTCCTCAAGCAATGCCACAACACTCCAAACTGATCCCACCAAATATGTAGGATCCCAGGGTCCCAAGTCCATCTCGGAAAGGTTCCATCATGCTGATGCTGCTCTACTCTGAACACACGAATGAAATCACTGCACCAGAACTGCATAAACCATCCCTGCAACCTCAAGGAGATAGCATGCCTAAAATTCAAACTGAAAAAACATGGAAGGAATGGAATCAAAATCTAGCAGCATCTCATTCCCAATAATCTCTGAGGATTTAACATCTGTAATGTTAATGTCAATCGCCATCCTGAGAATAAAGAAGATTACTCTAAACAACTCAAAGATATTCTCATCAACATCACTCCTCAAAGCATCAAACCAAATCACAACAACAAATGTAACTCCATCATAGCTATTTGTAAAAGAATAAACAGCCCTTTGCATGTACATAACAGCCGCATCATCAAAGCTCCTCAAGGATGTATAATGCCTCTTCTGAATAATTCTAATATATGCAAGAAAATTTATGAAAACTCCCACTAAAATCTCAAAAGTCTCAAAAGGTTGAACCCAAACAAACAAGGGTTCGCTGCCCCAAACACTAGTGCAAGAATTTGTATAGAATAGATCACTGGAAAGGAACTTAAACACTATCCAAATCTGGTCCAAATCACTATGAAGCATCATTTCCCACTTTTGAGGCCATAAACCATTACTGAAAAAAGATTGAGAAAAGGAAGAATGAATGGACCAGCTGCCCATGAAAACTGAAATGAACCTCTCAAAATCTGATTTTAGGAAAATCATCATGCAATGAACTGAACAGTTGCTGCAATACTGAAAATCAACGTCCATAATAGAACAATTGCTCATGACCAAGGCTGAAAACATCTTCTCAAGAAACTCCAAACCAACATTAAACCATCCTTTGTTCAAAATAGCTCTCCAATTCACCAGTTGATGAGCAAAAAGAACCTTCAAATGATTGGCAAAGATGGGGACATCATCAGAGGATCTGAAAATTAAATTCTTACCTCTCCAAAGATTCCTCTTTCTACTAGTAACAATTTCCTTCAAGCCATATTGAGTATTCCAAACATGGATACTCAACTGAAAATGTCCTCCAATGCATCTGAAATAGTACACAACACTTCTCCAAGTACTAATCCAGGAAAACTGCAAACTCAAGAATTTAGAGTCTTCTTTGATAAACCCATGTAGCCCACTCATGAAAACATCAACATTAATGGAGCGCAAAACAAAAGTTGTCCTCAATTCCCATTCCCTCAAAGGACTAGGATGGGCCAAAACATCACTCAACTCAAGAGATAGATTGTTAAGAAAGTAAATAATTTGTTTAGGTTCAACTTTCTCCCAAACTTCATGAGTAATAAGTCTAGAATCTTCGCTTGTTGCTGTTGCAATGGAGTGACCAGCAGCTACCACCAAATCAAGAATGAAAGACTCAACATTAGAGTTCAAAGAAATTTGCAAACAAGAGTAGGAACCACTGCTACAATATTGAAAATCCACATTCATCTTGACCAAATTGCTTGAGCACAAGGGTGGAAACACCCACTCTAAGAGTTCCATTACAGCCAAGAACCATTCTTTGCTCAAAATTTCTCTCCAATCCATTTGTTGATAAACAAATGGAATCATCAAGTGGCTGATAAGAAAGGAGAAAGCACCATTAATTTTGAAAGTTTGATCCTTATCCCTCCAATGAACCTTCCTACCATACCCCAAAAGATTTTTCACAACAAATTTCTGAGTACCAATCAACTCCAATTGCACACCCAAAAAATTATTGACTTCTTTGGTAAACCATTGAAGTTTATCCAAGAAAGCTTCAAAAACAAGGGAGCCTGAAACAAACATCATCTTCAAATCCTTCTCCCAAGACAAGATAGTGTGAGCATTACTCAATCCAAAGGATAAACTGTCAGGCATGTAAACAATATGTCTTACCAAAACATGTTTTAACACCTTGGTGTCAAAGATGGGGAAGTCATCATGAATCAACACTTCCCATATGGAGACTGAATTCTCTAAACCTCTTATGCATTCACTTACAAGCAAACTTGGAGGACTATCAATCATAGAATATATCTCATCCCTACATTCTCTGAGAAGTTTGAAATCAACTAGCTGGTCTCCTACCTCCATTACACCCAACTGAACATTCGCTAACATGCACTTTGTTGATTCAAGCTCATGGCTGCAAGCTATCACTTCTTGAGGCAAGTTCTTTTCCCAACTCAAGAGTTCACACTCTTGATTTACCTTCCAATTACCATCATCTTCATGAATCTCCTTAAAATTAAGCAAGGTTTCATCATTATGGAGTTCATTAATACCTTCAACTATTTGCTTGATCTCCATAATCCTTGTATCAGCTTCTTGTCCTTCAAGTGTGGCTGCAATAGGAGTTTGATTTTCTCCCTTGCATAAAGAGTGATGAGCTAAGGAAAGATCAAGGTAAAGACGATCAACCTCTTTCTCCTTCTCTTGGTAGGCATCATAGGTCTCTTCTGCAAACTTAATGGCATTATCCCTATCTGAGAGCAAATGCAAATAATCTATCTTTAATGATTCCAATGCTTCTTTGATAGTTTGCAACTTGGAAAGAGTGACTCCTTTAACTCCATTCTGTCTCTCTTCAAACTGTGACTTCCAGTAGAGTTCTTCAACAAAATTGTGTGTGCTATCAAATCTTGATAATGCTTTAACAATTTTCTTTTCTGAAACTATTAAATTATCCTTCAAAACTTGCAGCTCTTTAGGCCCATGATCAAAATCAGCAAAGAAGCTTTGCTCATCAAATATCAACTTTTCTAATTTATTTTCTTTGATTTGATTCTCAAAATCAGCTTCCTTCCTAACAGCAATATTTTCAAACAATGAATCATTATTGATTGATTCTCTTAAAGTCTTGGTAGCAACATACTCTGCTTTAGTGGCTACTACTACCTCAAAGGGATCTTTATGGAGCTTTGCCAAACAAGCTTCTTCATCAAAGACAATGTCTTCTCCAATGACTTCATAGCTTGCAATAAAAAATGAATTTTGAACTTTATCAGGATCAAAGGGAAATTTATCCCACTCAAATTCTCTAACATACCTTGGTGCCATCTCACCAGGATCCCAAATGCAAAAGGGTTGATTGTAATGATCAATAGGAACAAGATCTTCATGCTCCTCTTGGATTGTTGACTCATTGAATGAGTCACTCCTCATTCCATTTAAACTGAAATCTTCATTAGTAACTTCCTCCAAGAGCTTAGTTTGACGATCAAGCTCAATACCGCCTTCGCCACCGTCATCATACTGGAAATAAGAGTCATCAAAGTTGG
Organism: Sequoia sempervirens; assembly: GCA_007258455.2. NCBI lineage: Eukaryota > Viridiplantae > Streptophyta > Pinopsida > Cupressales > Cupressaceae > Sequoia > Sequoia sempervirens. Next base: position 99,096 of record VDFB02357829.1, on the reverse strand, counting down.
TTGCTTTGATTAATTTATCATTTTTATCTTCAACAAACCCATCATGAATAGATGTGTTGCTGATTTTATCATTAGCATCCACATACATACCAAAGAAATCTTCTTGGTCACTTGTCATAAATTCTTCATATGTATTCAAAATTGATGTTGCCTCCTTGCACTCACCCTTAACATGTGCAGACAATTGCATATCAATAGGTACTTCTTGAGAAACAACCTTACAATCATTGAGAAACAACATTTTATTTCTGACTTCTGCATTAATGACTACCTCATTTTTCTGCTCTATCTTCCTCAAGTGTGGCTTCAATTTTCTATCACACTGAATGAACAAATCTTTGATCAACATACCAGCAGTAGAGGAATTATTTCCTTCTTGTTCATGAATGTTTAACATAAAAGTTAAGACGGATTTTGGAATGTCATCCATCTCATTGATAGTTAAAATTAAAATGTTTCTCATTGCTGCAACTACATCCTCTTCTTGTTCACTCCAAGTTGAAATGAAGAGGTAATGAATCAAATAATATATTTGATCTTGCATACCCAATTCAACCAGCAAAATACTTGTTTTGAGTTCAGAAAACATCTTCAATATAGTAGCTCTTCTGGAGTACTGATTGCTATCAATTTCATCAAGATCTTGAAAACTTTCCACTATCATATTTAATATGGTCTTCATAGTTTCGACATCATAGGGCAACTAGGGAATTACAATTCTTATTATCTCCATGAAACAGGAAGAAATCAGTAGCTTGGTTTCTTCATCAGGATTCCCCAACCAATAGGGCTGATTCAAAAAATTCACTGTAGGAGCTAGTGCCAACTCCATTTCTCTTAAGGTGATTGCTTCACTTGTCTCAAACATTGTTCTAACAAATGAAGAATGTTTTGTTCATCTTCTCTTGACTGAAATTCTTTACCAAGTCTCTTTCCAGCCATAAAGAGAGTCTCTACCAACTTCATCTCTTCTTCATTAGCCATGCCTAACTGCCAACTTCTGGATACCACAAGGAGTTGAACTAAAATCTGCTCTGACTATTGGTGTAGTACCGGAGATCTCTGTCACTCATCTGATACACAACTGCAAATTTGCCACAGGGTGGCAGGGTCTTCTGCTCTGATACCACTGAAATATGCTAACCAATTTTTTTGAAGAAGTAACACAACATAACCAGCAATAGATGATTGGATTAGCGTTAGCCTCAAACTGAAAAACTGAACTTGAATTGAAGAACTACTCAACGTCAAGAATGTGCACTCAAGATCCCACTGAGGGCGAGGTGCTAACATATGACGGAGTGTTAAAGATTGAAATTATGAAATGATAGGCGGATAACCAGCCATGAGAAACAGTTCCACACTACCACCAAACAGTGGGGGGAAAAGATTACAATAGAAGCAATTCATCCGCTGCGGCGGGCATCCACAATGCTGTGGGGATTCACCACTATGAGTGGGTATAAAATAGTACAATCAATTTAACCACATTGGCGGTAAACCATCCAAGGGACTTATGTGAGAAGATACAGAAAGAAATTGCAGCAATTAAAACTGGAACAATACTACTATTTACAGTTTGTACAATGATAAATAAGCTGCAAATTACAATTACATTGATAAGGAATGAACCTTAGATATTAAGCATGAACTTTTACAATGATATAACTCTCAAATACTGAAGTATATGATCAAAAACTAGAAATTGCAACAATCTGATATAAAAATCAGAATTCTGGAAATTCATATCAGCAAACTAGAAATTAATAAAATACTCATAACTCACTCATTTCACCTCCAAATTGACTGAAACTGAATGCAATGGACTTCTGGAAGGTAGGGGACCAAACCAGGAGGAAGAAACAGCAGCAAATCATGTCCTTTATTTTCTGACACAATTCCCAATGCAAACTAAAATGTACGGCCTTGAGAAGGGGCGATTTTAGCTTAAAAAATTGAAGGCTTCAAATTAAAATCTGAAACTTTGCAAGAGGGGGCGCCTTGGCATAATAATCACTCAGCAAAAATACCCATAACCAAAATAATTTTATTCCAAGAGCTGCTAACAGAATTCACTTTCAGCTGTATAAACATCAGCAACTTCAAAATCTGGAAAATTCTTCAAAACTTCAACTATAAGCACAAATCTGCTAGTCTGGATGAGAAGCGGCAAAAAACAACTAGGTGTTGTATTTCAAACACGAAATTGGAGAGTGGCTAGGAGGTAGCATCCTCGAAGCATTAGTTCAAATGTCATTCCGACAGCATAACATTATGATAACATGAATGGATGAAAAGCTGGAGCAAAAACCTTCAATAAATAAGAGCTCAACAAAACTCTTCAATTGCCTGAGAAGCAGCTCAAAAGACACAAGAGACCTTTCCAATTCCCAAAGACCAGTCAACTTCTCAAGTGGCGTCCCAAAAGCCTCCAAGAATTTCACTTTATTCAAATAATATAAAAGTGGCGTCCACTTTTGCTCAAGGAATAAAGTTCTTAATAAAATTAATAAAGCTCTTTATGAAGGCCTACCCTTCATGGCCCCATTTTAAAAACAACTTAAGTTATCTCCTTAGGCCAAGGGGGTGTCAACAGTGAATTAAAACGTAATGCCTTTAATTAAATATTTTTCACCAAATAAAGCTCTCTGAAGACCAAGCCATAATAACAACTGCTCCAATTGAAAATGACTTAATGAAGGCTGACAACTGAACCACTGCCAAAATTAGTATTTACTAAAAATAGTAAATACCTAGAAATGCCACAAAACTCCAAGCAAGGAAACCCTAATTTCACTTTTGATCAACCTACGGATTTCCAGAAATAGGCTATCAGTCAAAGAAGAGCGTATGGCCAAAATGGGGACATTACATGGAACAACCTAAAAAATTAGAGGGCAGTGATGCATTACAATGATCAATACAAGGTATTACAATCAGTAAACAAAATGAGGGACAACCTTCTATAGCTTTGAGAGTAGCTATTCTTCATTTTTTTCAAGCAACAAATATGGTTGTTAATTCAAGAACACATAAACATAGTTTACAACCATGCATATGAATAGATAGTTATTTCAATTCAAAATATAAAGGAGAGATACAGTCCTGAGTAGCTACCAATACAAGTGAACAGTCAAGTCTCCATGCCCTTACATTTCAAAGGGGAGTTTCAAATCTGAGGTATAAGGATACGTTGAAGATACCCATTAGGCCTATGCATGACAAGGGGTCCTAAAGAAATTTCAAAGATATTCTATTTACTAGCATGGACATATTTAAAAAGTGGATAGAACAATACAAGGTTGTGCATATATGATAGTGTTTTTCTTACAGGGGACAATGAAGTGAAGGAGCTTGATGGTGAAGAAAGGACATAATATGGAAGATAAAAATTATTGAATTCAGTCTCAGCAGCCATGTATGGTGATAGTCAATAACAACATAGAGCCAAACCCACAAGGGTTTATGAAAATAAATATTTTTCTAATGCAGAAGATTAAAAGTGAGCTCATAATCTTGCAAGCTTACTGCAGACAAATAGAGGAGCCTTGTAAATCAATGATATAAACTTAAATGCTTCCATGGTCATACAATCATGGAGACTAAGAAATTATGAGGGTTATTTTACATATAGTGCAAAATACAATCAGAAATCAAATACCCAGAAAAGTATTTTGGCCGAAGCCATAAAATCGATATGGAGGTTTTTGATAGTAAGTATATGAAGTTTCTCTTATATATTTTCTTTCTTTTAGTATATGCTGAGCTTATTTTTCCTTGTAGCCGTGGCCATGAATTCAAATGAATAAAGAGGAAGAGATTCAAAGGAACCATGGCTAACCTTCTTTATTGTTGAGGTAGAATAGATAAAAGGTTGCGAGTGTTTCTCACAATTTTTTTCAAGAAAGAAACTTAGACAAAAGTTCTTAATGGCGCCATTGGATACAATGATAACAACATAATAAAAGCAATGAGAAAAAATATTAGAAATTGCTCAAAGCTGCAACCAAGAAAACTTCAAAAGGATTTGAAAAATGGAAAACATTTTCCAGATTCATGACAAAATCAGACTTACCACACATTTTATGCATAACATCTTCAAAAGATCCTTCAAAAACAACAAGATGTAAAGATTTTCAAGTTCAAGCTAAACCCTAGGTTGCTCATGGTGACGCCTTCAAAAGTAGTAGAGGAGAAAAAAGAGATGAAATGAATAAATTTTGCCTATAGCTTTTGATTTAGGGTTTACAAACCCTAAATGGAGTTCGATAGAGTCAAAAGGTTTTTTTCCTTTGAGTTTTTTGAAAAAAATTATTCATGCAAGGGTTATGCCATGTCATATCTTTTATGCCTTGAGATTATTTTGAATGATATTTTGAGATGTTTCATAAAAGCTAAGTCAAGGTTAGATCTTTAACTTTGGCTTTATAAGAAAAAAATTATTTTGCATTTAAATTCAAAATTTGTAAAAAATTTATTTAAGTGATAAATATAAATCACTTTAAATAAATGTTCTTTAAATTGCAAAATAGAGATGCCATTTACAAAGTGTTAATGAGGGATAGTTCATAAAAAGAGTTAAATGAGCCTTGAATTTTTGCATAAATCTTGGAGGTGGTTGGAAAGATTGGCCAACATATGGAGCAAAATTAGGGTTCAGTTTCAATTAAGAGTCCAAGTGGTTGGAGTTTGACTCAAGGAGGATTTTGAGGCATTTAAACCCTTATTTCTTGCAATTTCAACACCTTTTTTGAGGGATTTTCAATTATGCACGACCCTTGGAGTTGTTTTCAAATTCACAACTCCTTATGCATACTTGGAGGAGTTTTCTTTTAGTCACATGCTTGATTTGAGGGAGAGGATGGAATTTTGACAACACATCATGTCTTGGAGCCAAAATTCAAATTTTGAATTCTTGGAGCCTTTTGTATAAGTCTTCTTCTTCTTTCATCTTTTCTCTCTAGTTCTGAGTTGGATGATTGTTGCATGAGCATTATTCACACTTTGTAACTCATTCCTTATGATTTTTTGACAGATTTGTAATGCAAGAGAGTCCTGATTTTCAATAAAAGAAGTTTGTTTCCTCCTCAATTTTCTTTTGGTTTTAGTATTATTAGTGCATGATTTGATCAAAATACTGTGTTATCCTTTATTTTATCATAATTCCTTTAATATTGGATGCAAGAGTGGGCATGTTATAGTGCAGATCTGTGATATTGTTTGTTATTATGTTGCATCTGAATTGTGAAAGCATCATTGTTTTCCTTCTTATGAACATCAAAAAGCTAAAACCTTTCATTAGACTCATTTTTGCAAACATGTGTAGCTGAGTTGTGAGATAGTATAGCTTCATTAGTTGAGTGATCTTGTGAGCCTATAGATGCATTGTCAAGTTTACCTTTGGTGTATCACCTATTAGTAATAGGTTTTAAAGTTATAAGCATATTCTTCTCACTCTTTTCATCATTTTATTTTTTCCAAGTTATCTAAAGGGGATCCAACCCATAATTTGGAGGTCTACTTTCACAATAGGATACCCACAGCATGAAAGTAGTCCCATGTTGCACGGGATTGTTAAGTTTTCAACTTGGCATTGAATGGAAATCCTTGTGACAATAGTTTTTGGCATGCCCGGTGGGACATTGAACAAATTTTCAGTTCAAAAAGAGCTTCATTTTGCTATTGTTTTGGTGTGAGAAGCAATATTTTTCATCCTTTGGGGGAAATATTTACATCCACTTGGTGACTCTGAGCTCAAATCTACTAGTTTCAAACCAGTCTAAGTGTTGGTATGTTCTAAAAAAAATCTATTAATTGTGATTTCCAACTCTTTAAATGAATAGAAATGTCAAGTTTTCATGGAAACACGTGCTTTCACCCCCCATATCATGAGAATGTTGCTCCTACACCATATCAGCCATACCATACATAATATAATGCTAATTTCACTCAAAGTAACCCTGTAGTAGCAGATTACCAACAATTTCAATATGCTTATCACCCACCCACCCTTGCTCAAGCTTTGCAGTAATACATCTATGCTCATGAACAACCCCAAGAAATTTATCTTATTTCCAACCACCAAAATTATTTTTCTAATGAGCCTCAAAGTTGTGATAACATGAGAATAGAGGATATGTCTTTGTACTTCCAAGAACAGTTTGATGAAATCAATAGAGTTCAAGAGTATCAAATGCAGCAGTAGGAGATGGCTTATCAAGTTCATTGTCATCAACAAGAGATAGAGGCACAAGTAAGGTACGAGGAAGAGAAAAGTAAGCTAATGCTTGTTCAAGCTCAAAAGTTAGAAGCAGATTCAATAATTCCTTTTTCAAATCCATTCTTTGAGGTAGGAGTTTTGAGTTTCAATACATTAATATTTGAACAAGATGAACCTTCTTTTGAAGAGAAATTAGAACTGTTACAACATGAAGAAGTAGCTTATCAAGTCTATCTTCATGAGAAGAATTTGGTTGTAAAAGAGCATCAAATCAGGCTTCTAACTAAGCAAGTATCAAAGGTAGAGGCCCAATCTACTTGCATTTTGGAGCAACCTGTGAAAGAGAATGTTCTCAAATTCGAAATCCCAAGCTTTAAACAAGAGCAGCCCTCTCAAGAACCCACTTGTTTCAAAGAAGCTCAACAAGCCTATCAAGTTTCCCCATTTTTTGAGTCATCTTGTCCTAGTTTTGTTTCTTTACTTCCAGAGGAACCTATCATTTGGCCAAAGTTTTGGTTTGATGACCAAGAAAGGGTGGAACTTGAAGGAGATCATAAAGAAACTATTGTTGAAGAGTGTTCTTATATTTTACAAGCTGACAAATTAGACTTGTAACAAGAACAAGATGAGCATATAGAGCCTACGAAGCAATATGAAGAACAAACAGAGGGCAGTGAAAAGGAGGATGCTACTTTGATATTTAATGAGTTTCCTTGTTTTTTTGAAAAAGATGAAGGGAGCTTGCTCGTATTATCATTAACAATAGATTTGGACCATCTTGAGGTTGTTCAACAACATGATGAGTTCCTAGTTCAAGAAGTTATCAATACGAATGAACAAGAAAAATTGATTCATGAAGATCTCCATAAAGTAAAAATCAGTTCTCTCTTACAGAGAAGCAAATAAGACTATGAAGAAGACTTATTTTGGGATGATCTGGAGATATTTTGTTAAAATCTAGATGATGAAGCAATAAAAGTTGAGGAACAAACCCATGAACAACAATGGGTAAAGAGAGTGGATGATAATGATGAGGAAGACTTGGTTTGCTTGTTTGACCAGATGCTTTGTTTGGTTGACAAGGAGGAAATTCATGAGCAACAACAAGATAGTGAGTCATTTATGATTCATGATCAATCATAGGTTTCAAGTCTTTTGAATTAGCAAGAAGGTGTAGCAACTGTACATGCAAGAGAAACCAGCAGGGATACCCTTGAGTTTAACCTTATAAGAGGTTGTCCTATTAGGCACCTAGCAAGATTGGAGGTCACTAAAGTTCCAAAAGTTATGCTTGCACCTAAGCATAAATATGTAGCTAAAGATGAAATCATTTAGCTTATCTATCCATTTCAAAACAACAATTTGCTTGATCAATATGAGGAGGTAACTAGAGGTATTTTCATTTTCAAAGAGGTATGATAGTAGCTAATTGAAATTTTTTCATTTTCCTACCCTCTTCTTAGCTGCTCATAAACATGTAAAGGATTGCAATCTTATGAAGAAAGGAAGTTATTTCACCCAACCAATGAATGGCTTTGTTTGAGCAAGTTTTAGTTTAGTTATGCATTTTTATTTCCCAAAGTGCAAATTTGCACAGTTGGTTAGTTTACTTTGAGTTTTGGTGGGGGGAAATAAGGGAAGAACTTTGTTGTTACTCATCATAGTTTAATCAAATAGATATTCCTCATTCATACCATGGAATGGAGAGTTCAATGTCATGAACAACAAATATTTACTCAATGGAGCTATAATGAGTTGAAGCACTATTAAATGAGTTACAAAAATGAAAAGACAAAAAATGGACTCCATGCCTAATGGATAAGCAAGGAAACTGGCCTTATTTGTTTAGCAGGCAAACACCCCTAGGAGGTCACCAAAAATGTTACTAATTTTTTGCTTCCCACTTAAATTAGTGAAGTTTTAACAGGCAATTGTTTGGTGGGGTATAATTTTTTTGATGTATACACAACCCAAACAACACCTGCTTTCTAAATGAAGGATTTTAAGGACTGGTTTATCAAAATTATGCAACAATGACAGTAAAAATGTAGTTCTAAAACAAAGTATGTGAAAATTGACATGATATGAAATAGTTGATTTATTAAAAGCAATGTTTCTATAATCCCGCACAAGCCATGGGAATGACTAGGTTGATTTAATTCAACGATGAATGTAAACCATACATCTAAAGATCAATTAAAAGAAGAAAAAAACACATAAGAGGAGGTCATTTCTATCATTTCCTTAAGGGCTGATGTAGGGTTGACTCTCTATTCTGTAGCTTGATCTTCAATGTTTTCAACTCTTCTTCTTCCCGGGTTACAGATGCACCTACAATTGATTGAGAGATTTTGTTAGAGCTCAGGGCATGAAATCCAATTACATGTTTTCATCAACAGACATAATTTGCAGCCATTGTCAGATTAAATCAACTTGATGTAGTCATTATCGAAAATATAAATGCAAAAGTGCCAGATCAAATCATCAGAGAATCATCAAATCCACTATTTTTATCTAACTTGTTTGCTTCATGTGCACATATAGAAAAAGTAACGTTGTTTTAATTCATCAAATTACAACATGTGGGTTAAAATGTGGCTCCCACAAGGGTTGAGCCCAACATGTTGATTTTATCAAATAATGAGCTCATTCAAGCTTATTTAAGAGGGAAATGCAATGTTAAAAGTAATCATATCAACGTGATCATGGACTGATAGTGAACATGCATACATATTAAGTTCACAAAGAATTTCTTCAAGGAGCATCTACAAAAGCTAAATGTAATGGTGATATTGTGAGTGCAACTACACAACAAGAGCAAGTGCTTTTGGAAGAATAGGAAGCATTCAAGATAGAAAAAGGTGAGTGAACAATCATCTTTGACTGCCAGGAGTAATATAATGGGGTCATTTTTCATGGAACAACCCAAAACATTAGAGGGCAGTGATGCATTATAGTGATCAATACAAGGTATTACAATTAGTAAGCAAGTAACTATGAATGAGGAACAACCTTCTATAGCATTGAGAGTAGCTATTCTTCATTTTTTTCAAGCAACAAATATGGTTGTTAATTCAAGACCATATAAAAATAGTTTACAACCATGCATATGAATAGATAGTTATTTCAATTCAAAATATAAAGGAGAGATACAATCTTGAGTAGCTACCAATACAAGTGAACAATCAAGTCTCCATGCCCTTACATTTCAAAGGGAAGTTTCAAATATGAGGTATGAGGATACGTTGAAGATACCCATTAGGCCTATGCATGACAAGGGGTCCTAAAGAAATTTCAAAGATATTCTATTTACAAGCATGGACATATTTAAAAAGTGGATATAACAATACAAGGTTGTGCATATATGATAGTGTTTTTCTTGCAGGGGACAATGAAGTGAAGGAGCTTGATGGTGAATAAAGGACATAATATGGAAGATAAAAATAATTTAATTTAGTCTCAACAGCCATGTATGGTGACAGTCAATAACAACAGAGAGCCAAACCCACAAGGGTTTATGAAAAGAAATATTTTTCTATTGCAGAAGATTAAAAGTTAGCTCAGAATCTTGCAAGCTCACTCAGACAGATAGAGCAGCCTTGTAAATCAATGATATAAACTGAAATGCTTCTATGGTCATACAATCATGGTGACCAAGAAATTATGAGGGTTATTTTACATATAGTGCAAAATACAATCAGAAATCAAATACCCAAAAAAGTATTTTGGCCGAAGCCATAAAATTGATATGGAGGTTTTTGATAGTAAGTATACAAAGTTTTTCTTATATATTTTCTTTCTTTTGGTATATGTTGAGCTTAATTTTCCTTCTGGCTATGGCCATGAATTCAAAATGAATAAAGAGGAAGAGATTCAAAGGAACCATGACTTACCTTCTTTGTTGTTGAGGTAGAATAGATAAAAGGATGCGAGTGTTTCTCGCATTTTCTTTTTCAAGAAAGAAACAAAAAAGTTCTCAATGGCGGCATTGGATACAGTGATAACAACAAAACAAAAGCAATGAGAAAAAATATTAGAAATTTCTCGAAGCCACAACCAAGAAAACTTCAAAAGGCTTTGAAAAATGGAAAACATTTTCCAGATTCATGACAGAATCAGACTTTTACACACATTTTCTACATAACATCTTGAAGAGAGCGTTCAAAAACAACAAGATGTAGAGATTTTCGAGTTCAAGCTAAACCATAGGTTGCTGATGGCGGTGCCTTCAGAAGCAGCAGAGGAGAAAAAAGAGATGAAATGAATAAATTTTGCCTATAGCTTTTGATTTAGGGTTTACAAACCCTAAATGGAGTTCGATAGAGTCAAAAGGCTTTTTGCCTTTGAGTTTTTTGAAAAACTTTATTCATACAAGGGTTATGCCATGGTATATCTTTTATGCCTTAAGATTATTTTGAATGATATTTTGAGATGTTTCATAAAAACTAAGTCAAGGTTAGCTCTTTAACTTTGGATTTATCAAAAAAAAAAAAAATTGCATTTAAATTCAAAATTTGTAAAAACTTTATTTAAGTGATAAATATAAATCACTTTGAATAAATATTTAAAATGCAAAATAGAGATGCCATTTACAAAGTGTTAATGAGGGATAGTTCATAAAAGGAGTTAAATGAGCCTTGAATTTTTGCATAAATCTTGGAGGTGGTTGAAAAGATTGGCCAATATATGGAGCAAAATTAGGGTTCAGTTTCAATTAAGAGTCCAAGTGGTTGGAGTTTGACTCAAGGAGGATTTTGAGGCATTTAAACCCTTATTTCTTGCAATTTCAACACCTTTTTTGAGGGATTTTCAATTATGCACGACCCTTGGAGTTACTTTCAAATTCACAACTCCTTATGCATACTTGGAGGAGTTTCCTTTCAGTCACATGCTTGATTTGAGGAGAGGATGGAATTTTGACAACACATCGTGTCTTGGAGCCAAAATTCAAATTTTGAATTCTTGGAGCCTTTTGTATAAGTCTTCTTCTCTCATCTTTTCTCTCTAGTTCTAAGTTGGATGATTGTTGCATGAGCATTATTCAAACTTTGTAACTCATTCCTTATGAGTTTTGACAAATTTGTAATGCAAGAGTGTCCTGATTTTCAATAAAAGAAGCTTGTTTCCTCCGCAATTTTCTTTTGGTTTTAGTATTTTTAGTGGATGATTTGATCAAAATACTATGTTCTCCTTTATTTTATCAGAATTACTTTAATATTGGATGCAAGAGTGGGAATGTTATAGTGTAGGTCTATGAATGTGTTTGTTGTTATGTTGCATTTGAATTGTGAAAACATCATTGTTTTTCTTATGAACATCACAAAGCTAAAACCTTTCATTAGAATCATTTTTTGCAAACATGTGTAGCTGAGTTGTGAGATAGTATAGCTTCATTAGTTGAGTGATCTTGTGAGCCTTTAGATGCATTTTCAAGTGTACCTTTGGTGTATCACCTGTTAGTAATAAGTTTTAAAGTTTAAGCATATCCTTCTCACTCTTTTCCTTGTCATCATTTTATTTTTTCCAAGTTATCTAAAGGGGGGCCAACCCATAATCTAGAGGTCTGCTTTCACAGTAGGATACCCATAGCTTGAAAGTAGTCCCATGTTGCACGGGATTGTAAAGTTTTCAACTTGGCATCAGGTGCAAATCCCTATGACAACAAGAGGATCGTGATGGATTCTAGGTTTTGCACGATGCACAAGACATTAAACCAAGCCTAATGACTTGTTTCCTATGTGATTCCATCTTCTATTTTCATTCTACTTTTAGCCTAAGGAAGGTATAATTAGATTTGTGGCTTATTAAGGTGATTTGAGATGGTCTTCATCATTGTGCATGTTCATTTAGGGATCCTATTCTAACACACTTGAGTAGGATTTCTTTGCATTATTAGTATTAATCTTAGACACACTTAAGGTTAGAATTGCACACACATTTCATGTTTCAGATCTATGTTCTTCATCAAGGTTTAATTACCAAGTGTGGGGTTTGATCGATGTAAACCCCTATCCTCCAACAAACAACAATTTTTTTTTGTAGATTTTATTTAGATATAGATCTAGGAGTGGAGGTATCAAGTTACATAGAAGAATTGCAGGTCTTAGGATCCAATATCAGATTTAGATTTTTGCAAAAAAGTCTGCCACGACCCATTCACCCTAGGGTGAATGAGTCCCTGTTCAGCTAGTAGAAACAACTTTTAAAAGGTGCACAACATTTATTACTCTCATTTTTTCCATAAACTTTGTTGGTTCCTTTAGTTTTATGCTAAATCTATTAGATCCACTTTGTAGATCTTGTATTTTGGAGTTGATTTGCTATTTTTAATCTTTCTCCCCAAAGTGTTGTTTGGCCTAGACCTTTGTCCTTGCAAAAAAGGGAAATTGTAGATTCACACTTTGACTTGATTCACCTTGAGGTTGATGGTCATTTCATTGTGTGGATCCCATTTCTAATGAATTGAGGAAATATAAAACACATTTTCTTTCTTTAGATCCACTTTTCCATTTTGGGAAACCTCGGGAACCCTCCTATTTTTCTTCAATTCAGCTATATCCAAAAACAGAGTCAGGTCAATCTCATTATTGACCACAATGAGATGTTGAATACCCAATAATCACTACATATCTAGTGTACCTCTCTTAATGTCATATACAACTAGCTCACTGTGAATAGGGATACATAGAATCCTCCAAATGTCCTCAAGCATGATGGTACACTCCCTTGTGGGAAGGTAGAAGGTGGTTGTCTCTTATCTCCAATTCTCTACTAGCATTGTCATCATAGCTCTATTTGATCGAATCTCAGGCATATATGTGATATGTCTCAATCCAACAAAATCTAGAAAATCTCTCTCCAACTTATGAAACTCAGCTGTCTAGTCTAAGATTTGTGGTTTGCACTCCCTAAACTATAGAGGATGTAATGTGGCTTGCAAGAATTCAACCCACAACATTAAATTTTATTAAAAATCAAGTAAATGAACCTAAATCTACACCTAAACTAGCTAAATCAGTTCTTTTGAGCAAAAGCGAGCATCTTTTGGAGCAACCATAGTTGGTTTTCACAATAGCGAGTGTTTCTTGACAAGAGCAATCACCTTTTATAATAGAGAGGTTTGTTTATCCTATAGTAGCATCGCTCTTTGAAATTATTGAAAATATCCTAATAACCTAACTTGCACAATCAAATTTTAGAAAAACAAACTTAAAATAGTGCTACTATTTAGTACTATTTGACAATAGCACTAGTTTTTAGCAATAGTGGGTTTTCTAAAACTACAATAGCGACAAAATTGTTTCAATAGCACTAATCCTAAAACCTACCACTATTGTCTATCCTAAATTTGAACATTAATCACATAAACAAAATAAATCAAAAGATAAAGTTAGAAGCTTACATACTGCAACCCCTGTGCATGTCGGCTGGTGGTGTTGTTGGACAATGTTTGCTCAATGTGGTGTGCTTAGAATCCTCACCATTGTCAATGCATGTTTGTAATAGAAAATCACCAAAGAGTAGAAATATCCTAAAGCTAAGTGTGCAAGAGAAAATGAACTTGTTATCACCTGAAATTGCACCCTTGTTGAAACTAATGTTCAACACCTCAGTGTAACATTGGAAAACCTCCAAAGATGTGGGTTTCTTGTGAGCATAGGTCAACCTTCAGAGAAGGCCGGCTTCCTTTGAGTATCACCTAAACTACTGATCTTTTAAGGGTAAAAGGAGAAGGAATTCATACAAATGAAACTAGGCTATGGTGATACACCGAGTTGATAAGAAATCAGGAAAATGAAAACAAGATGCAAACACACTGGAGAAACTAGACTGTATCTGTTTTACTTACTCAACATAACCCCATTAGACTTATGCATCACTCTTGACAGGTTTGATCTACATTACATATCTCAAGAAGGAAGGAACAAGCTTCACAACTTTGTGGTATGAATACAGATTTAGGAAGCACTGTTAAAGAAATACATACATAAGCTAACATACAGATATGAGAGTGGTAAGAGCATTAGTACTTGTTTTTAAGGTGAAATTTGTTTTGCATTCCAGATTTCAGTTGAGTTACAAAAAAACATACATTTAGTCAAGAAAGGATTGATAGAAATCACTAACTCTTCAGAGTGTATAATCAAAACTATCTACAAAAAGGCAAAAAATGCCTTAAATATCAAAGTGTGTCGGCCCCTTAGGGCTTACAAAATATTTGGGCCCAGAAAAATCTGCCCCTTATATTTTTTATTGAATTTCAAGCTGTACCCTGCGTGTCCATGTCGGTGTCAAAGATTTCCTTCAAGGGACTCCCTTCTTGAACATTCTGCAACCACCGCATCCACTTCTGTTCCTCGTGTCGATCTTCAAACCTTCCTATCGAGTGCCTCCAATGCTTCTGAGCTCAGAATAGATACACATTGCTTTTCATTCCATTGATGTTCTTTAGACTTCCATGGCTCGCTTTCAGATCCCTCTAGTTGGTCGAGTGAACTCCACACAAATTCCTCGGGTAGTCAAAAACTCCTTTGATCAGAATCGCATCTCGGCGAGACAATGGAAGTGTCTCACCGATGCGATTATGCCCTCTGAAACTATCATCACAACATGTGACAGTTGATGAGAGCTCTTATCGAGCCACTAAATTTATATCGAAGTCAACTTTGTTGTCACTCAGAACATCAACAAGACACTACCAAGTCGGCAGGATCTCATAGTGATGTTGGATCCTTTAACCCGAGCTCATTCTGTATCGGCAAGACTCTGGCAAGTCGAGAAGACTTCATAGCAAACTCCTCTTGTCTGCCCGAGCTCTCTTTTATTCGCTGAGACCACATCAAGTTGGGAAGACATCTTACCGAATGTTAGACCTCCTTTCTGAGTCTCCCCGAATGCACTTTACTCTGCCGGGCTCTTTACTTCCTTCAGTATGACTTTATTGATGTTACCCTGAGACATTTTATTCCACTGAGCTCTAGGTATCCTTCGGTGTGACTCCCATCGGTCGGGAAGACATCATGGAAAAATAAAAATGCTACACCAAGCCCCCCTTTTTGTTTCGGCAAGACACATGCCTATCGGCCAGACCCTTTGCCGAGCACACTAGTCTCCCCGAACTCTCATCTTTCGACCAGACTACCTGTTTATCACCATGACTCATGACAAAATTTTCCATTCCATCGAAGCTCCGTTTACTTCCTTCGGCAAGACTGTTTGTGTTGCTGAGACCTCACAGCGATCCCACCATCCTTCGGCAAAAACAACATCTTCTACCGAGGACTCTTGCTTTTCAAATACTATCGGCGTGACCCCTTGTTGTCACCGAGACCATATGCCGAAGGCCCATCTTATGCTAATCCTTTTGCTCCGGTATGACTCACTCCTTCGACCAAACCACCTATTTGTCACCGGGACCCACGCTGAACTCCTCATTCTACCTAAGCTCCCTTTTGTTTCACTGAGACTTTGGCATGTCGACTAGACTTCATACCGACCGTCGGGCGCTACACCGACATCAAACGTCGGGGAGATTTCATGCGTTCGGCAAGACTTTATGCTGATATGACTTCATTGGTGGGACCGCTGGCTTTCGGTGAGACTTTAATTGTCGTCGGGACTTCATGGCAAAGGCATCTCCTCTTGGCGATCTCTTTGTTGTCAATGAGACATTGGAGTTGGGGAGACATCTCTCCATCTTGAATGCTACATCGAAGGCTCCCTGTTGTCAGCGAGACACCACTAGTTCGCCAAGACCACTTGCCGAAATACATCTCATGCCGAAACCTTATTGTTGTCGGGGAGACTTCACTTGTCGCCGAGACTCTCTCTGAATGCTTCATTACGCTAAAGGCTTTTTTAAGTCGGGGAGACTTTTTGACTTCGGTGAGACCTTTGGCAAAGATCGCTTGCTTTGCCGACACCGCCTAACTTTGGTGAGACTTCTTCTGATCGGTAAGACCTCCTACCGAAGCCCGCACACATACGCCGAAGGGATCCTACTTTTCTTTGTCAGCGAGACCCGATGCATTCACCGAGACTTCTCTCCGAAGAAAAGAACCTCTGCCGAAATGGATATCCTTTTGTCGCCAGGACGATGATTGATGTCTTGCCGATAGGGACCTGTAGGTGAATCCCACTCGCTATGACATTCCTAGGGTCTTGGCGACTCTCTCCTTATAAGATTTTCATGCCGAACCTGAACAAGGTAGGCTTCTTCACTGAGTTCCCTGCGACCTAGCATCAAATTCATGATTCTTTCCCTTATGCAAATGTTCCATTTGGCCTTCTCGAACCTCTATCACATGATATTCTGCCTGATTGAGCTTGAGGGTGAAAATTAGGTAACATTTATGGCGACCTTTGCTGGATGTTTTCCTGCTAAACATGAAGACCAGTAGCCTAGGCCTATCCATTGGGCATGGAGTCATTGGGAAAATTCAGGAACAGACTTGGAATGGCTTTATACATTGTAACTTGAGACACAAATCACTTGGAAACTTATTGAAAACAAGAAAAATTGTAGAAGGGAAACTATTTAATTGTGCTGAAACAACACTTAGGGAATATAAACTACATCTAAACCTACCCTACACTAACCAGTAAGAAATTTAGTCAAACAAACCCATTAATAGGTTGGGTGAAATAACTTCCCTTTCTACTCAATATGAAGGGACTGACATGTTTAAGGACAGCTAAGTAAAAGTAAAAAATAGAAATTTTTTTGCCAAGACGATGCACTGTCTCTTGAAATAGGTGAACAAATTCACTTACCTCACCAAACAGACCATACATATTGTCAACCAAAGGAGGACAAATGAGCTGAACATACTCTTGTTTGGCTGTCAATGCATCTTGGACATCTTCTTTCGCTGTACCTTCATGTATAGGTATAGGATTGGTGCTTGGTGTTGTATTGGACTCCATCTAAGCTAGGTACCTGATTGGACAACCTTTGGTAAGGGAAAAGATTGAGCCTCCTTTGATCTCTTTCTCATGAACTGCCATTCTATCACCTTGCTGGCTGGGAAGATCTAATCTTTGTGACTGAATTGGTGAAAGAATAGAAACCTCTTCAGTATGTTCATGCTTTCCTAAATGAATACTTATTTCTTCAATGGAGAACAAAGAGATAGCTTCCTCCATCACATCTTTAATCAATTCATCAACCTCAGGCTCCTTTATAGACTAGAAAGGAAGTTGCTCATAATTCTCATCATCACTAGAAGAGTTACATTTTGATTCAGGCTTGTTTTCCTCAATAAAGGGGGGAAACAATTCAAGCAATGATGTAGCCTCAAGCTCCTCTGCATAATGGAATGGAAACCCCTCCAACGAGTTATCACCTTGAAAATCAGGCTCATTAGGCTTCTCCTGATGTTTCAACATTTGTTCAAGTTCATGAACCTGTTGTCCTAGTTCATCATGACTATCAACTACTTTTGAGTCTTCACAAGGATCAAAGTTAGCTTCCTCCTCAAAAAACTCAATAGTAGCTTTTCCAACCCCAACATGTTCAAAAACATAAAAGCTCCCACCTTGGAGGATAATATCAGGTTCAATCTTAGGTTGTTCTCCCTAAATTGAGGCCCTATTGTCTTGCTTATTATTGTCAATAAGCAACCCACCCATGCTTTCTTTCTGTTTAATCATTTGTTGCTATTGTCTTCTATATTCCTCCATAGCTAGATGTAACAGATTTGGGATTCTATCCTCCCCCATAGTGACTGAACCAACCTGATCACTGGACTGCTTTTGAGGGATGATGGACTGATCTTATTTAGGTACTACATTCTCTTCCATCGAATTGAATCCATTAAAGCTTGGAATTTCAAGCTGAGAAGACTTACGAGGGGAGTTAAGAGGGTGAATTTACCTAAAGCTGGCAAACTTGTACTTGGGAACCTCTTGTTCAAAAAAATTTAGCCTCCTTTCTGCCTCCTTTGCAGCCAACTGTTGGGCAAGGTTCTCTTCAAATTGCTTCTTTTGTAGCTCCTCCAATAATTGGTACTGATAATCTGAATAAGCTTGAGTGTTTTGCACCTTAGCAGAGAGTAGCTTCATTTGTTTTTCCTTAGCAACTATTTCCTATTCAAGGGCTTCCTCGAACTGGATTCTTTTTGCCACTCTTTCTTGACCATAAAAGTTGACTTGCTCAGCCACTTCTTACTGTTGCATAATGATACCCTGCTGCATCTTGATCTTAACCAACATCTTAGATAGACGTAAAAGCACCTTACTAATATCATTAATCTTCATATTGTGAAGACCTTGACTGAGACCCACAATGTATGGTCAGTCTGTTGGAGCAAGTCCAATACACTCTGATATGGATCTGCAAGAGCAACATACTCATGATATGGAGGGTAATAGTAAGCATCTTCATAATTATTTGACATCTTTTCAGTTAAAGAGCTGGAAACTCTGAATTAACAGATTATTTTGAGACATACCAAGACTTGTGTCTGTGAAACCAGAAGATTTGAGCTCAGAGTTGCCAGGTATGTAAAGAAAATGCCTCCAAAAGGCTGAAACTACTGCTACACACACCAAATAGTAGCAATAAAATGCATAAACATGAACTAAGAATTAGTTCACAGTCCCACCGGGCGTGCCAGAACTGTTATCCCCTGAAATTGCACCCTTGTTGAAACTAATGTTCAACACCTCAGTGTAACATTGGAAGACCTCCAAAGATGTGGGTTTCTTGTGAGCATAGGTCAACCTCCAGAGAAGGCCAGCTTCCTTTGAGTATCACCTAAACTACTGATCTTTTAAGGGTAAAAGGAGAAGGAACGCATACAAATGAAACTAGGCTATGGTGATACACTGAGTTGATAAGAAATCAGGAAAATGAAAACAAGATGCAAACACACTGGAGAAACTAGATTGCAGTTGTTTTACATACTCAACATAACCCCATTAGACTTATGCATCACTCTTGATAGGTTTGATCTACATTACATATCTCAAGAAGGAAGGAACAAGCTTCACAACTTTGTGGTATGAATATAGATTTAGGAAGCACTGTTAAAGAAATACATACATAAGCTAACATACAAAAATGAGAGTAGTAAGAGCATTAGTACTTTTTTTTAAGGTGAACTCTGTTTTGCATTCCAGATTTCAATTGGGTTACAAAAAAACATACATTTAGTCGAGAAAGGATTGATAGAAATCACTAACTCTTCAGAGTGTATAATCAGAACTATCTACAAAAAGGAAAAAAATGCCTTAAATATCAAAGTGTGTCGACCCCTTAGGGCTTACAAAATATCCTGACCCAAAAAAATCTGCCCCTTAGATTTTTTATTGAATTTCAAGCTGCACCCTGCGTGTCCATTTCGGTGTCAAAGATTACCTTCAAGGGACTCCCTTCTTGAACATTTTGCAACCATCACATTCACTTATGTTCCTCGTGTCGATCTTCGAACCTTCCTGTCGAGTGCCTCCAATGCTTCTGAGCTCAAAACAGATACACGTTGCTTTTCATTCCGTTGATGTTCTTCAGACTGCCACAACTCACTTTCAGATCCCTCTGGTTGGTTGAGTGAACTCCACGCAGATTCCTCGGGCGGTCAAAAACTCCTTTGATCAGAATTGCATCTCGGCGAGACACTAGAATTGTCTCACCGATGTGATTATTCCCTTTGAAACTATCGGCACAACATGTGACAGTCGATGAGAGCTCTTATCGAGCCACCAAAGTTATATCAAAGTCAGCTTTGTCGTCACTCAGAACATCGGCAAGACACTACCGAGTCGGCAGGATCTCATAGTGATGTTGGATCCTTTAACTCAGGCTCATTCTGTATCGGCAAGACTTTGGAAAGTTGGGAAGACTTCATAGCGAACTCCTCATGTCTGCCTGAGCTCTCTTCTATTCACTGAGACCACATCAAGTCGGGAAGACATCTTACCGAATGTTAGACCTCCTTTTTGAGTCTCCCCGAACGCACTTTACTCTGTCGGGCTCTTTACTTCCTTCGGTATGACTTTATTGATGTTAGCCTAAGACATTTTATTCCACTGAGCTCCAAGTCTCCTTCGGTGTGACTCCCATCGGTCAGGAAGACATCATGGCGAAAGGAAAACGCTACACCGAGCCCCCCTTTTTGTTTCGGTAAGACACATGCCTATCGGCCAGACCCTTTGCCAAGCACACTAGTCTCCTCGAACTCTCATCTTTCAACCAGACTACCTGTTTATCGCCGAGACTCACGCCAAACTTTTCCATTCCATTGGAGCTCCCTTTACTTCCTTCAGCAAGACCGTTTGCATCGCTGAGACCTCACGGCAATCCCACCATCCTTCGGTGAAAACAACATCTTCTGCCGAGGACTCTTGCTTTTCAAATACTGTCAGCATGACCCCTTGTTGTCACCGAGACCATATGCTGAAGGCCCATCTTATGCTGATCCTTTTGCTCTGGTATGAATCACTCCTTCGGCCAAACCACCTATTTGTCGCTGGGACCCACGCCGAACTCCTCATTCTGCCCGAGCTCCCTTTTGTTTCACTGAGACTTTGTCCTGTCAGCCAGACTTCATATTGAGCGTCAGGCGCTACACCAACGTCAAACGTCGGGGAGACTTCATGTGTTTGGCAAGACCTTATGCTGATATGACTTCATTGGTAGGACCGCTGGCGTTCGGTGGGACTTTAAATGTCGTAGGGAGTTCATGGTGAAGGCATCTCCTCTTGGTGATCTCTTTGTTGTCAGCAAGACATCAGAGTTGGGGAGACCTCTCTCCATCTTGAATGCTATGTCGAAGGCTCCCTGTTGTCAGCGAGACACCACCAGTTCGCCGAGACCACTTGCTGAAATACATCTCACGCCGAAACCTTATTGTTGTCGGGGATACTTCACTAGTCGCCGAGACTCTCTCCGAATTCTTCGTTACGCCGAAGGGTTTTTAAGTCGAGGAGACTTTGTGACTTCGGTGAGACCATTTGGTGAAGCTCGCTTGCTTTGCTGATGCCGCTTAACTTCGGCAAGACTTCTTCCGATCGGTAAGACCTCCTACCGAAACCCGCACACATATGCCGAAGGGATCTTGCTTTGCTTTGTCAGCGAGACCTGATGCATTCGCCGAGACTTCTCTCCAAAGAAAAGAACCTCTACCAAAATGAATATCCTTTTGTCGCCAAGAGATGATCGATGTCTTGCCGATAGGGACCTATAGGTGAATCCCACTCGCCGTGACATTCCTGAGGTCTTGGCGACTCTCTCCTTAGAAGATTTTCATGCTGAACCTGAACAAGGCAGGCTTCTTCACTGAGTTCCCTGCGACCTAGCATCAAATTCATGATTCTTTCCCTTGTGCAAATGTTCCATTTGGCCTTCTCGAACCTCTGTCACATGATATTCTTGTTGATTGAGCATGATGGTGAAAATTAGGTAACAAAACCCTAATTTCTTATTTAACCCCCCTAAACCCTATGTTTTTACCCTCAACCGCCTTCCTAGGTTATAATTTGAGCACCTAGGATCATCCTGAGCCTTAACCATGACCCCTATGGCCTAATCTTTTTCTTCTATAGAGATGAACTACTCTTGAACCTTGTTACAAGCTTGGCCTAGAAAAAAAAAAATTGGCTAACCTCTCAAGGTGCAACCCAATGTCCTATCACTCTTCCGCTGACCATCAGGGCACAGTTGGGCATGTTCATTTTTTTCTTCTTGATCTTAGCATCAAATTATTTGAAACATTGCAACAAGTACATTGTGTCAAAGAGGGGCAAAATGTATACATGTAAAAATGCTTGACACACATTGCACATCTTGAAATTTCATTTTTCTATTATTTGCATCATTTCACCTCATTTGCATCATTAATCCCCTTTTAACATCATTTTCATCATTTAACCTTATTTCCCTCTATTAATTAAATAATCTTGAATTGTTTAATTAATTCACTATTTCATCACTAATGTTCCCCTTTATCACCTTGGTTGAATAATTTCAATTATTTAATTAGGTTCATCTAATATTTCTTCTAATCCCATACAATTAAATAATTCTAATTATTTAATTATCCCATTTTCTAATCTTTTTCCTCCAATGGAATATTCTTTCTTAAAGAATGGCATATTCCTATCCTCCATAATAATCTTAATTATTTAATTCTCCTCTTTTTATCTCAAACACCATCCATTAATAAATAAATATTTTATTATTAATCAATCTTATCTTGCACGTTCCTTCAATAATTAATTAATTATATCATGCTCCCTCAAATCTCAATTGACACTCTCTCTTAGTCAATTGATATTGATTGACCACTCTTTTAATCAATCAATTATCTTAACTCCCACTCACTCTGATTATTTTGATCAATCAATTGACTTAACACTTCAATCAATATCTCATGCAACTAGTTAACTAGAATCCTCCAACCAGTTGTAGTTAGTTAACTGGGAAATCAATTTATCTCATTCACTCTCAAACTTTGATCTCAAATCAGCACCTCTTAATCCAAATTGTTCATCTGAATCAGTCAAAATCTATAAAATAACCCTTCATCCTTCACATTCATCACTTAGAATTTTCATAGCTAAGTCATGTCCATTTGAGTTTTGAACATTCATCTTAAGCAATTGAGAGTATTTATCATAGCATCTAGGTCATCTTTTCATTACATTCAATCAAGATTTTGCTAGCAATCATGGAGGCTTTAAGTGTTTGAGCAATCCAACACCATACTACGCCAAGCTCTCCAACAATGAGATGTTATTTCTTGTTTTGAATTCATTGTGTTTGATTTGATTTATCTAACCCTTGTGTTTGAATTTGTGGCTTGATTTTCAATCCAATTTCATTGTAAAGTGGGTTTGATCTTCATGTTTTTAGGTTCTTTGATTGAAATATTGTTGTCTATCTATTCTACTTTTACCCCTTACAGGTGTTTATAGCCATTTATTCAATTTATCACAAATTAGATCCCCATAGGAAACATTTATAACTTGAATTGGAAATGATAGAATGTCAACATTAACATATTCAAATTTGGGACTAGGAAAAATGGGGAGACTTTGTGGCCATAAGGCATCTCTATCCTTGCCCTATTTTAAGAAATTTAAGGTGTCAGGACAAACTATCAAATGAATGCATTTGTTTGATGCTTGAAATTTCTTAGAAAACAATAAAATAAGCCTTAGAATGCATAATTTAGGAAATTAGGGGTTCAATCAAGTCCAATAATTTAAGGGGGGGCAAAAAATAGTGTGAAATTGTCAAGGGTGACATTTTTTTAGGGTGTCCAAGATGATTTCCCAAATAATAGGAGCACATGGCACCCACATGGAAGGTGGAACTCACCTTGAGTTTAGTTAACTATTTGGAGTAAGAGATAACACTTCTATAATGCATGTAAAGATCCTAGGAGTTAGGGTTTGATGTTTACATGCATGAAGTTCAGTTCAGTTCAGTTCCAAGTTTAGTTTAGTTTAGTTTAGTTCAGTTATGGTTTAGTTATCTTCAGTTAGTTTTAGTTGAATGCTAGTTGACTTCAATTAACTTGGAATGCATGACTAATGACTTGAGTTGCATGACAGATAATAGGTGGCTTCCTTCAGTTAATAGGGGATGACCATTCTTGCATGAATGGTGGAGAGAGATGTTTAAGTTAATAGAAAATGACTTGGACCCACTTTGGGTTCCCAAGTTGGCTTCTTGGAATTAACTCCATTGCATGTTAAGATATTTTAGAAGGCTAAGTTAAGTGGGCCCACTCTTGGGTGCCTACTTTGAGGATAAAGCCTTGAAGATATTTACGAAATAAAGGTTGAGTTGCTACTTCAATTTGGGACACCCAAATGGATGAAGATGATGATTTTCCATTTTTCTTCATGATTAAACTCTACTTGGAAGAGATAGTTGTACCTTTTAGGAGATAGGGATTGATCTTTGTAATTGTAGTTACTCTTTTGGAGTTTACAAAATTGTTTATTGCCTATATATCTCAAGCAATTTGAAGAGAGTTTGTATCAGTTTTATTGTAGGTTGTGAAGAAGATTTGTTGAAGGTAGAAGAAGCATCTCAAGGAAGAATTGGAGTTATTGTAATCTACTTCAGAGATTAAATAATACATTGATTCTTGGTGGATTTTTTTCCCGAAAAGGTTTCTCCACGGTATATGTTGTGTATCTTCTAATATCCTATCTAATTCTTCTACAACCTTCTGTCATCATTCTATAACTGATAAAATAAATTAATCAGATAATCACCCATAAAGAATCTGTAACAAAGAATACATATTTAGATCAGAAAGTATAATAGTTTTACAAAGTATTAAGCTACATAAACACCTCAATTTTCAACAGAAAGATCATGGGGCATGACATAGATGGGAGTTTGTAACACAACCTTATTGGCTTTAACAAGTATCATTATCACACCAAGTGGTTGTCTTCCTAGTTATCAAAACCTTTGATCAAAAAATCAATGGGTTGAGTTAATTTTTTTTCCACTCCAGTTCTATCCAAAAGATTTACACTACAAACATTAAGCCTAGAAAAATTGTCAATAAGGGTATGCCTAATCCTAATCTTGTTAATACTAGCCATTATCATCAAGGCATCATTTTTTTTTTGTGTTTCTAAAGGGGGTAACTCACTTTGATGAAAGACCATATCCAAACTACCCAAATTCATAACCTTAATTAAGGTTGCTGCATCATTTGGTTGCACACTAGGAGGGACAACAACTTTCTACAAAGTATTTTGAAGCATTCCATGATAAATAGGTGATGTTTGAATTAAATGCCACAAGGAAATATTAGCAAGAGTGTTATGAAGTTGTTCCACAAGATCATACTCCTTTCCACTATGTTGAGGTGAACAAGGGGCACTAGTTAAAACAAGTTTTAGAAATGGTATTGATGAGGGAATGACTTGCATTTGTCTTAGTTGCTTGTTATTTCTTGTGTTGTATGTATGAGAAACTATGTGGTAACTTGGTTGCTATGACACATGATTGCGAGTGAGTTATTTTGAAAAGTTTAAGATATGGCCATGATGTTTAGGAGGTCCTATAATGAGAGGTGATTTAGGGGGTCCAATTATTAGAGGAATTTTAGGAGGTCCAATAATAAAAGATCTAATAGCCAATTATTGGTTCATAACCTTATGGAGTTAACTACTTGTTGATGATTTTCTATGGATGGGGGATCTAATGTCACCTTAGCATTTTCATCCATCTTACTATATTTTGAAAGATGTATCAATGATATCATCTTCTTGTGCCATAATATCTTTCCAAGTAGGAGAGGTATTTGGGGAGGAACAAACAAGATTCTCATAATTCTTAATGATTGAATCCTCTAACACCAAGATATCTTCTTCACATGTAGGTGAGGTATCAAGAGAAGAACAACTATGGTTGTCATGATTGTCCATGATTTCATCCTCTTGTGCCAAAACATTCTCACATGTGGGAGAGATGTTAGGAGATGAATGAATATTAGGAAAAGTGATACTAATAAATGTGTCAATGATTCCATTCTCTTGTGCCAAGATACTTTCACAATTAGGAGAGATTTTGGGAGAATGACTAACATGCTTGTCAATGATTTCATTTCATTTACTTAGATTATACTCATAAGTAGGAATATTATAATTATACAAGCCATGTGTTACCATATCAAAACCACATATTTGAAAAGGAAACATGTTTCTACTTTCCTTATGGATTAAATGATCAAAATAAGATAAAATATAATTCAAAAATAGACATCAAATTTGGATAAAGGACACTGAGCGAGCTCTACCATAGAAATTTGAGCCCAAAAATAGTAGGAGGAAAAAGGCACCCAAGGGCATCTATGTCTTGGACAAGGTTTCAAAAAATTGAAAGTTTGGCGATGTATGGTACTATTTAAGGATTTTGGGTTTGTCTACAAATAGGTCTAAAAGTGATTTTTTTTCAATATTTACTCAATTTATGCCAATGTGATTCAAAATTTAGGTTTTTAAAATGTTTGAACAATTAATGAAAAATTTGGATGTAATTTTTAGATCTAAAATGCAACAATTGATTGATTCTAAGATGCCGAAGTTTGAAAATTTTGAAACTAAACAATGCACTTTTTTCACTTTTTTGAGCTATATGAAAGATGTCTAAATACATGCACTTAGGAATTCTAAATCAGAAATCAACAAGAAGGAATAGACTAAGAATATAAAAATAAAGATTTGGGAAAATTTTAGTTGAGCCAATAATAGCAGGACAAAGCCACCCAAGGGCATCCCTATCCTGGACAGGGTTTTGGGAAATTGAAAACTTGATTGTGTTTTAGATTGTTTAAGGGTTCTAAATTTGTGTGTGTGTGCAGGTCTAAAACTGAGTATTTTTCCATAATTTTCTTACTTTAAGATAATATAACTTAAATACAAATGGGTAACAATGATTGAACAACAAATGACAATTATGAATGTATATCTAACCTAAATGACTCAAATTAAGACTATTGCAACCTATGATGAAATATGATATGCAATTTTTTTGAATTTTTATGTCTCTTAATGATGTAAAAGATGAAACCCTAAGTGAATAATGCAAAACAAGGCTATGCAAAACTTAGATCTAAGGTGAAATTTTAGAAGGTATATAATGTTAATAGGTTGGGTTTACCAAAATGAAACATAGAAAAAGGTGATCCTAAGTCTAAATGCAATAGAATCTAGGATTAATTTCTCCTTTTTCTAGGGTTTCATTGGGATGCAAATCAACAAGGTGATTATATTGACTTTCAAACATGAAGGTGAGCCAATCAGACCTAGATCTACATCCTTTTTTAGGGTTGGGAATTGATTGGATTTGATTTTCCTTGATTGACCTAATTAGACTATATTCCCTAATATGAAAATGCAA
Organism: Sequoia sempervirens; assembly: GCA_007258455.2. NCBI lineage: Eukaryota > Viridiplantae > Streptophyta > Pinopsida > Cupressales > Cupressaceae > Sequoia > Sequoia sempervirens. Next base: position 72,004 of record VDFB02357829.1, on the reverse strand, counting down.
AATTTTGACAATTAAGAGACTGTAACATAAATTTGCAAGAATATTTGAGAAAGGAAGAACTCTGCGTACCTATCCTATAAATTTGGAGTCAACCCAAATAGGAGGATGTTGTTTCCATATGGTGTCTATGTCTTTGTAGAGATATTTTAGTTATATTTTACAGTCCTCTAATATCGAATATGAGATTCTTGATTTCACTTGAAAATTTGTTATATCATTGCCAAATATTTTTGTAAGTGAGTTTCCATAGCTTGACAAGATGTAGGGTTTTGAATGCAATAATGAAAAATGGATCTTCAAGCTTCCTTCAATCTCCTCCAAATCTAAAACCTGCACATTCCAAGAGAGAGGAAGGGTTGTTCCATTTAGGAGCTTGCCTTATTCAAACCCCATGTTAGTGTTTCCACTTCCACAATGGCAATGCCAATGATAGAAAGATAAATGATAAGAAGAAATGATGAATCAACAAAGTAATGCAACTCAACACCCTTCAATGGCTTCCTTGAAGGATTGAAGTCATGTGGATCACCTCAAGGTCTTGGACTTTTCTTGAATTTCTTGGAGACCTACAAAAGGGTTAGCCTTCACAAACAATGATAACATGAACATGCATAAACAATCATAGGATTTGACATGATGCTTGGATCTTGAATTGCTACAATTATGTCCACAAATGTTGTTCTTGACTTGTTTGGTAATTCTCTTCATGTTCACTTGTTGCTAGATCTCTTATTAATGCTACATAGATGTCAAATGATGTAATAACTTGGTATTTATAGGCATTTTTTAAATTTCTCAAAAATTATCTTGATAGCCCACATTTACAACTTGAATTGGAAATGATAAAATGTTGACATCGACATATTCAAATTTGGGACTGGCCAAAATAGGGGGACGTTGCTGGTATAAGGTGTCTCTGTCCTTGCCCTATTTTCTATAATTTAAGGTGTCAAGGACAAAGTATCAAATGAATGTATTTGTTTGATATTTGCAATTTATCAAAAAATGGTGAAATAAGTCTTAGAATGCATAATTTAGGAAATTAGGGGTTTAATCATGTCCAATAATTTAAGGGTGGGCAAAACATAGTGTGAAATTGTCAAGGGTGACAATTTTTTATGTTACAGTTTTAACAAATGATGATAGAAACCCAAACCATTACATGGAGGATTAATCCACATAAAATTCATCTCATGGAATGAATACGACCTCATAGACACTTCTCATATGTTTTTTCGTTACATTTGTTTGTTAGATCCTTAGCCCTTTTGATTTGATTTACCTTTAAGTGGTTAATTATTACATACAAGTTTAATTATAGTCTCACTTGTGTTTACCAACTTGCATGAGGATTGTCATGGAAACATGGATATTTTACTTTCCCCTCAATTTGCTTTTTCCATCAACTACTTGATGAAAGATCTAATGCATTATATTGTGGATTATGTTTTCCATTAACAGTTTCTCTTATGTGGCACCAATGCTTATGTGCCTAATGATGGCCTAAAATTATAGTCTTGTGGAGATGGTTGGCTCACAATCCCTCCCTTTGCAAACTAATTTATTTGCTATAAATTTATTACATATAAAGGTGAGACAAAATGTGGTCAAAAGTGTCCAATTTTTCCCACTAAAATCAACTAAATTTGAACTTGGATAATTCAAGATGCATACACTCAAAATTTAAAGATATGATAAGAAAAAGAATTTGTAGTACTCCAAATCTAGTTTCTAAACTACTAAGGGTTTTAAAAAATAGTTAAGATTAAGAGGGTGAAACATTGGATGCACACACAAGTGTTTATGATTTTATCATTAAAATTTAACATATCATCTAGTATGCACCCTTTTTTTTTTTGTTGTTTTAGGTATTTTTAAAAATTCATTGGTAGAATTATATCCAAGATTGAACTTACAACAAGTGTATTTTTAATACTCTTTTTTTAATTGTTTGAAGTGAACGTATCCTAAAAACTGCATCATTGAGTGTTTGACAAATAACTTGCATAAAAAGTTTAAATATATATATATATATAATATGTAAAGAATAAAGTGCATGGAACATTTTTTTTTTTTTAATAAGAGAATCAAAAGTTATAAGAAAAAAATACTAATGTATCTCAATAATATGAAGACATTAGCAAAAGGAAATGAAAATAAATACTTCAATGTATTGAAAATAGGGGAAAAAATTACATGGTTGGAAAGATAAGAAGCAAAGAAATAATTTGGTGCTATTTTTGTCAAACATTACTTTAAAATGAATAAATTTGATAATGACATAGTTGAAAAATTCTATTGAATATGAAAATGATCTCTTTGGGAGGCGAAATAGAAGTCCAACCCTTAGGCTTGATCTTCCAAGCCTATTCCAAGCCTAAAAGGGTAGTATTATTTTTTGAATAATAATGAAAGTGTGTTACAATATTTGAGCATGTTATGGGCAACACCTAAAAGTGAGATAAATAAGAAAAATAGGGTAATTTGTCATTTGGTCCCACTGACAACTTTACACATTGTTTTCGCACTTTTTCTATGATCTTCTACTAGTTTCTTTTGTTTTTTGTCTAGATATGATTGATTTGCATTAAAAGTAATATATTTTTAAACATTGTATTCTTTTTGTTTTATTAGGAATCTTACTTGTCAATTTGGTTTACTATTAACATAGATTTGACAATTTATTATTCTTTTGACTAATAATCATTTATTTATATTTTAAGAGTCTATTTATGATCTCTTTGGGAGGTGAAATAGAAGTCCAACCCTTAGGCTTGATCTTCCAAGCCTATTCCAAGCCTAAAAGGGTAGTATTGTTTTTTGAATAATAATGAAAGTGTGTTACAATATTTGAGCATGTTATGGGAAACACCTAAAAGTGAGATAAATAAGAAAAATAGGGTAATTTGTCATTTGGTCCCACTGACAACTTTACACATTGTTTTCGCACTTTTTCTATGATCTTCTACTAGATTCTTTTGTTTTTTGTCTAGATATGATTGATTTGCATTAAAAGTAATATATTTTTAAACATTGTATTCTTTTTGTTTTATTAGGAATCTTACTTGTCAATTTGGTTTACTATTAACATAGATTTGACAATTTATTATTCTTTTGACTAATAATCATTTATTTGTATTTTAAGAGTCTATTTATGATTATTATGTTATTTTTAAGTGATAGTTGCATTTTTTATGTGATTATATATAATTAGAAATTTTATTTATTAGGATCAAATTGATAATTACTACATAAAGGAACAAGTGGGGGAACACTCAAGAAAATTGAAGTGGAGAAAGAAAACAAATGGAGTACATGAAAAGGATTAATCAAATGAAAAAAATTGGAGGTGATGGTATGCCATCTTTATCCAATCGAAGTGAATTTTAAAAATTCTTAGATCACCTACTAAAATAAGAAATAATTTGATTCCACAACTAATTGTTGATAATATTTCAATTCCTAATTTAGAAATTACACCAAATGCCCTATTTATATTAAAAAAAAAAATACATCTTATTATTGATGAATGTACAAAGCTTGAACAAGAAGTAGTAACCCTAAGATCTGATTTGGGAAAAGAAAAAGATCATGAAGAAAATTTCAAAAAAAGCTCTACAAAGCTTGATGAGTTGATTGCATCTCAAAAACCTTCTAAGGATAAAAGTCGTCTAGGACTTGAAGAAGGATAAAGCTCAAAGGAAAACCAATTTCCAATAAAGTGGACAATCAAAAGAAGTTTCAAGGCAATATTCATCAAATCAAGAACCAAAGGAGCAATACCGGAAGGATTCCTATTTGACAACCTAACACTCAAAGGTACCCATCTTTTAATGGTTTTTGTTTCTCATGCAATAAATTCGGTCATAGAGCAATAGAATGTAGAAGTAGAATGAACCAAAATAGAATGAGTCAAAATGTTGGATTTTTTGTTGGTCAATGCTCTACTTGCAGTAAGTTTGGACATATAGCTAGCACCAAATGTAGAAGCCAGATAATGTTGAACACATTTAATTCTAATAGAAGGATTTAGTCTTTTCAAGGCTACTGTTACACATGTAATATCTTTGAGCATAAGGATAATCAGTGTAGGTCAAGGATGAATGCAAATTAGTTTGATCAAAGATATTTTGTGTGCTACACTTGCAACAAACCAAGACATATCTCAAAATTTTGTAGGAGAAAAATTAGGAAGAAACCTAATCTGGAACAAAAGAACAAATCTGTGAACAAAGTGGATCCTATTGAAGTTAGAAAAGAAATGGCTAAGATGTGGAGGAAAAAGGAAGAACCTAAGAAAAAAGGATGAGTCAAATAAATCTATATTTGCATCCGGTGTAGATTCCTCTTCCAAAAACTGAACCCAGTAATGGTTTCAGGGGGATCAGCTATAGAGAAATCTAAAAATCCCTTGATATATGTGGTGTCAAGTAGTGACACAAGGATATGTGATGTGGGTCATCATTCTGAAGGCATTGGAGAAATATCTAGCAAAAAATAGGTAGATCTGGAGAATTGTGGAACCTTTTTTTTGGTTTACAATATGTTTCATAAAGTGTTTATCAGCTTTAAAAGTTGAAAGGCAATAAATGCGAATAGGGAAAAATTCATGAGTAATAAGGAAATAAAATAAGTTAAGGAAAAGCACATTTGTGCAATTAGGAAGATGCAGTGCACGCTGAAGTGAGTTGAAGGCGATTTAGAGCATCGTACATCAAAACCCTAGTTCTCGACAAGCAGAAAAGGTATTCTCTGTTATCTGAATTCTATGGATTCTAAGTTGAAGGAACTTTATGTTAAGCATATTCAAGTTGTTTGAGGAGGATGGCCACCCCTACTATTGTGGAAATCTATGAGAGACTCCAACCCAAATTTAGAAGATATTCATGGAAAGTGTATGAAAATGATCCCATGGGTGCATTCTCGCACATTCCAAGCCATGTGCTACCCACTGAAGATACAAGAACATACATTCATAAGAAGCTAGAAGAATTCAATCACCAAGAGCTTAAGTATTTGTGGGACAGTGAGTTGATGGGAGAGGATCTATTGCTTAAGTTAGAATATGAAAATGTAGACCAAATGAAGTTGAATGTTTGGAACTAGTTTCCAAAATTTTCCAATGAGAGAGGTGAAGTTTGTTAGAATGGCCCTCAGTAGGGTTCAGAGAAAATTTTTGTGGGAAAATGAACCAAGGGTTATCAACAAGGAGGCAATTTGAGTTGTAACTGGTCTTTGCGATACTGGATCCATTCTAGTTCTAAAGGAGGTGAAAAATTATGTAGTCACAAGGTTGAATGGTGCTAAATTTTATGGAAGAGCTTTAACTAAAAAGTCTATTGCAAACCTATCGTCAAGTATGTTGCCATCATGATTAGGCAGAAAATCTATTTCACTTTAAATGAGTAAATTCAGTATCTACTACAACAGTTCACACTGCATATGAAATGGTGGAGAATGGAAAGGATTTTTACTTATGTGAGTTGCTTAGGTTGCAAGTTATGGAGAACCTGAATATGACTTAGGCAAAGAAGCATGTCTTTAAATTTGGCAGTTTAGTTGTTTGCTTATTATTTTATTTCCTGAGGAAGTTACCGAGAAGAAAAGGCATAATATGGGATGGCAACAGACTAGTTGCTCATCATATTTTTAATCATTTGCATAGTCTAGGATATTTTAGGGCACAAAAAAATGCCCTAATTACTTTCTTTGTAGTATTTCAGAATGAAATGCATGAAAGAGACTACATTCCAAGGAGTTTGGTGAAGAAGTATGAAAAAGAGATAACCTTTCTTGTAACTACAGATGAATGCATTATAGAGGTTGTTGAACCCAAAATTTGATGGATTGAACCATTGAGATATGAGATTGATGAACAAAAGTTAGAAAAGTACATTGAGATGCTATTGAGCAATCCTAAGGATCCCTCTCTACCTAGGCATGGTACATATAAGGAGAAATCTACTGAAGTACATTTAGAGGCTACCACATCTAAAAGAAGAAAGAAGGTTGAAGCTTTCTTACAAAGATAATATTTCTCTAAGGATGATATAGAACAGTTAAAGGAGGCCCTTGATGAAGAAAAGATAAATCTACTTAGCAACCATCCAGACCTGAGAAATCAAGAAGACTATCTTCTAGTGCTACACCAACACCTATCTCTAGTACTACCACCTCTAGTGGTGCTAATATTGAGAAAGGGAATAAGAAAGAACAAATTTTCCTTGCATCTATTGACATTGCTGCCCCTACCGGTCCCAATGCTAAGGAATATAAAAAAAAGGACATACCTCCTACTGCACCATTTGTTGCTTCAGGAAGAAGAAGAATGAAAAAAAAGGCTAACTATAAAACAAATTTGAGTGATGCTATTCAAGAAGAAATAGAACTTGGCATAGAAGAAGAGCATCAGCTGAAAAGAAACAAAAAGAGTAGTACCTCCCATGAAGAAGCTGAGACCAGAGTTATTATCTCTACGAATGAGGAGATATAAGAAGAGGAGGATAATTATAGGATTCATGTGTATAAGAAGAATAATGAAGAAGGCTCATCTAATCCTACGAAGGACATTCTTGGATCTCCTCCAGTAAGTGATCAACCATCTTTAAATCTAAGAGCCATATTAAACAATATGATTGACAATGACCTTATGCCAACTGCTAAGTTGTTTGATGAAGTTAATGACGAAGGGAAGGAAACCATCATAAATGCATTTATTCAGTATATAGTTATTTTTAATGTAAGTATGAAGACCATATAGTCCAAAGTTACTGAAAATATGTGGAAAGAATTAGTACTTAAAAGGAAAGAGGCTATAAATGTTGAAGACGATGAGAAATGAAGCCTTAAAATCCATTAGTTCCACTTTTTCAAAAATAGAAGTATCAAATTTTATAAAAGAATGTTCTACATTATTTAGAGTCAAGAAAAGGGTTAATATGCTAATGTCTAAGGAAGAAGACTATATGGAAAAATTAAGCCAAGAAACTCAAGATGTAATTAGACAATTATCAAGGAGTTATGGGGCAAGAACCAGTTCTTCATCCCACACAACTCAGGCAGAGGAACATGTTACTATTGTAGAAGTGATGAATAATCCAACTTTGGAAAATGTTGATGAGACACTTGGTGTTTCAAAGACCCCTGCTCCTCAGATTGATACAAAAGATACAACCAACAAGAGTTTTGATGATCAACATAAAGATCATTCCAGTGATAAGCAAGAAGAACATCAAGAATATACCAAGAACAGGGATGAGGAAAACAAAGATGAAAGTGAAGGGAGTAAGGAAAAAGAGAAGAATAATGACAAGGATGATGAGGATAGAAGGGAGAAAGAAAACATAGAGAAATCCTCTAAAAATTCATTTGGAGAAGAAGAAGAAAAAGAAAAGGAAAAAGATGAAGAAGAAGAAGAAGAAGAAGAAGAAGAAAAGGAAGAAGAAAAGAAGAAAGAAGACAAGAAATCCATTCCAACTGAGACGAGAAATGGATAAATTCCCAAAGGATCTAAGTTGTCAAATCCATCCAGAGAATCATTTGGAAGTAACCTTAAAGGTCTTCTTTCAAGGAAAACTATACTTCAACTTGTGCTTCCACCCTAGCTAGTTAAGCTACCGTCACATCTAGGTTATGTGGACTTGACCAAGATTAGACTAGGTGACAAAATAAAACTAAGTGGCACTTTTCTCAACTTTGTCACACAAGAAGCTATGGAGTACATGTCTAACCTTTAACTAGAAATAACTCTTCAGCTCCAATTGAAAATTTAAAGCTTATAGTTGATTCAGTCAGAGAGTACATGTCTAACCTCAAGGTACAAACTACAAAAAAAGTGGAGTTAAGTATACTAGAGAAAAGACTATTGTTTCTACAAGACAAGTGTACAATTGCTCATGATAGGGCTTTGCAAACTTTGAAAGAAGTAAGAGAATGTGATGAGGAATCCCAGCTACTATTTGTCTATTTCATGAAGTGGCCTAAAGCCACTCAAGGTATCAAGGATTTAATGGACTCGATTGAGTCTCAACTTGTAGATGCCTCCAAAGATTACAAGGTTGTAGATGATAGAAACTATGTTGGATGGGTTTCTATTGTGAATCTTCAAAGCAATTTTTTTATCCTACAGAGGCAGAAAGAATATGCTATGAGACAGTATGCCCAACTTGGAGACCTAGTTCTGTCCAGGCATGTTTCTATATCAAATCCATTAATGGAAGTAGAAAAAATTGAGAAGATGAACATTGTTCCATCCATTCTGAAAGAAGGAGAAAAATGCTTGGTAGAATTATAATCTCTGCACAAAACTCTTTCTAGGGAAAAATGAGTTTGTGATGATGGGAAGATGGCTTGGGAAGTGATTCTCAAGGAGTTATATGGTGCCCCCAATTCCTGATTTGAATTTTTTTATCTTTTCTTGGTCCTTTGTCCTTGATGTCAAAGGGGGAGAAGAGGAGAAGACTGTGTATAAAGAATGTTATGTTTTTTTGTGTTTGGTGTTCCTATACATATGATAGGAGGAGTTGAGTACATTAGTGTTGCACAATATTTTTTTTTGAAGCAAGTCTCATTTTTGGCACATGTTTCCATCAATGAAAAAGGGGGAGATTGTTGGAAGAATGAAGAAGGTGACCTCTGGGTTTGTTTTCATTGATGCCAACATTGATTGGTAACTGGCTAAGTAAACTATGTCTCTATACTGATCCGGTATTTTGATCTGTAAATCCTCTCAGTAAAAGGAAATTCTATGAGTTTTAGATATGTTGCTCATGAGTGTTAGTTATAGCTATAAATGATCTTTCAAAAATTTTGGTTGATCCGATTGAGTTATCCTAGTGACAAAAGTTCAGAAATATTTTGGCCAACAGGGTTATGAACTGTTAATCTTATAAATGTTTAAAGTGTTCTTTATTAGGTTTGGGCTGACCTAATTAGTGTTCATTATGATTTGTTGAATGCGCCAAAATGACTTTTGATTTAAGCCAACAAATCTTTTTGAATTATGCATTCAATTAGGCCAACCTAATTGATGTATAAAGATGAAGCTATATATGTGTGTGTGTGATGAAGAAGAAAGAGATGCAGATATAGATGAAGGAATGGTGTGGTATACAGTGATGCGACAAGTGTTGTAGTGCAAGGCTTTTGAAATTTGTTGTATGCCTACGACCAGAGCAAAATTTTTGGTATTCCAGAGCTTAATTAGAACTGATCTCTGCACTTTGAAGGTGTACTTACTCAGTTCATCATTTGGTAGTGAGCCATACCTTTTCGAATATTGACAATAAGCTATTTTGTATTCAAGCTATGAGCCTTTCAAGGATAGTGAGTCTTGGAAGTGAGCCCTGTAATATCTTATAAATGGCTATAATATATTTTAAGCTAATCCTCACTGTGGTTTTTCCCTTTTTGGGTTTTCCACTTAAAAATCCTAGTGTCAATGTGTTATGATTTCTTTTATGTTTTGGTTTACTTTTGCAGCTAGATGTGGATTGATAATTGGATGGTTAGTAATTAATTGTGTTAGCAAAATACTAATTCACCCCCCTCTTAGTATTTGGTGTATTCAACATATTTCTCATTTGTCCTCCTATAAATAGGTCACTATTTGGAGACAAATGGACCCATCTTTTAAGAGAAAACTTATGCTATTAAAATCACTTTCACTTGCACTCATATTTAGCATCCTTTTAGCTTAATTTACTTGCATCATTGGCTTAAAGCATCCATTAATGGCTTCCATGATAACATAGGTGCATACATTTAGCATATTTTGTAATTAGAGCTTTACTCTTTTGAAGCTTGCAAACATTTAGAGTAGATTTGTATACATCCATATCAATCATCTTAGCATTCATCATATTAATTTAGTATTTAAATCATGTTTTATCACACACCTTTCATTGGTTCCATTGATTATGTTCAATAGAATCAATCGAAACAAGCTCATTATTCGAGGGATTGGGAAAGGGTCACCATTCCACATAAATGTGACACCACTCCCCCAATAGGATAAGTTTCAATGGATTAGAATAGGTATTTTTGAAACTTTCATGATTTAATATTCTATTTTTAATGGATTCTTAGTTTAGTTTATATTGGATGATCCTATTGAGACTAATATATAGTGGATTAAATATGTCTTGAATTCATATGGATCAGGTGTAGTTAACCTATATTGCCATTGGTCACATATACCATCTTGGAGAGGTATCTTCCAGATAGAGTCCTTTTCCAATTTGGGGAGAGGAAGACTAGGCCAACAAATGACTATCATGCTTGATATGCTTGCACAACTAGAGAGGTCAATGCATGGGTACCTTGAGCATATTCTAGGAGAGCAATGACAGAGTTCAAAGCATTGGTACTATTTGGATGGGGTTGGGTAGTCAAACCCACAGATCTTGGGATGACTAAGGATTTTGATGCATGGTGGGCCCGTAGGAGGCTAGTCAAATTTACTATACCCCTAGGAGGAGCCGGTGCAAGATGCCTAGTGATTGGACAAAGGAGGAGAGGTGGAGTATTTAGTAGTAGGGAGGCTCGCCAAAGATAGAGGATTTCTCATGAGCAATAGTAGAGTGCAACAAGATGATCAGGATGATGACCAATATGTTCAAGATGATGGACAAGGACATGGCCCAAATGATCAGTAGCAGAGGGTACATGTATAGGTACCACAGGAACCTCCTCCTCAAAGAGACATGGTTGCTCGGCTTGCTCAAATTACAACTAAGAGAGATCAGGCTATGGGAGATAGGGATGCTAGAGTTGGAGAGAAATATGTTGAGATTGTTTGTAGATAGGACTTGGAGGTACAACTAGCCATGGTCATAGCTGAGAGAGACTAGTTTAGATTAGAGAGAGATGTTGCTCGAGTTGAGTGAGATACTGCTATCCAAGAGTGAGACATGGATCAAAGCTAAAGGATGCAATTATAGGTAGACTCCATCCATCAAGCATAATATTAGCAAGAGAGGGATTCCATGGTAGAGGAGAGGACATACTAGAAGACCCTTTATGAGGTTCAGGTTCCTATGGCTTAGAGACTACCTAGGTTTGGAGTTCAGAGCACAGGTACAGGTGCATAGTTGAACATATCAGTAGGGGGGTTAGTGCATAGGTCTTCTTAGCATACACATCATCACATCATGTAGCCACATCACTCTCCCATCAAGAGTGAACACACCAGTCACCTCCTAGAGATGGGCAATATGGCTGATATTCTTGTTATGATATTTTTATTGCTTTACATGGACTTGATATAGACATGATTTTGTATATACATTCATCGGTCAGTTGAGCCTTGTATATATGTATATTTTGATTCAAATGATATTGTATCACACATATTTATTAATGATGACATTGTACTAACATTTCCATTTTTGATGATATATACCATTTTTGATGTGGCATATGATGTATTATGAGATGCTTATAATGTGCATTATTTTTATGATGATGGATTCATGATATATTATGTGATGATGATTATGATACATTTTTTATATTTTTTGATGCTTTTTTTGTGATATGTATTATGTGGATGATCTATGATGATGCATGTATGAAATGGATGATATTAAATGTTGTATTATTTCCTATGATATGACAAATATTATATACAATGATGAGTTTATGGATGTAGGATGCATGCGGTACTAATGATTTTGTGATGCATGATGGAGATGTTAGACTGAAGAAATGTTAGTAGGATTAAAGAGGATAGAAGAAAGTGGATGATGTTGATCTAATTGCTAAAAATCTATTATGATTGATTTATGATATAAATGCATGGATGATAATGAATGAAGGATAATGATTTGATGATTTGAAAAACATGATGAGTTTGCTTTTGCTTCATAGAGAGACTAAGTGTAGCAATCCTTATTAATGTAAGGGGTAAAAGTGGAATGGATTATACAACAAGAATTCAATCAAAGAACCTAAAAACATGAAGATCAAACCCACTTACCAGTGAAATTGGATTGCAAATCAAGTCAGGAATTCAAACACAAGTTTTAGATAAATCAAATCAAACACAATGAATTCAAAACAAGAAATCCAACCTCAATATCCCATTGTTGGAGAGCTTAGTGTAGTATGGTGTTGGATTTCTCAAACACTTGAAGCCTCCATGATTGTTAGAAAAAAATTAATTGAATGTGATGCAAAGATGACCTAGATGCTATGATAAATGCTCTCAATTTCTCAAGATGAATGCTCAAAACTCAAATGGAAATGACTTAGCTATGAAAATTTTAGGTGATGAATGTGAAGGATGAAGGGTTATTTTATAGATTTTAATTGATTCAGATGAATGGTTTGGATTAAGAGGTGTTGATTTAAGATCAAAGTTTGAGAAAGAATGAGGAATTGATTGCCCAGGTAACTAACTACAATTGGTTGCAAGATTCGAGTTAATTGGTTGCATAAGATATTGATTGAAGTGTTAAGTCAATTGATTGATCATAAGACTTCAAGTGAGTGGGAGTTAAGAGAATTGATTGATCAAAAGAGTGGTCAATCAATATTAGTTGACTGAGAGAGTGTTAGTTAAGATTTGAGGGAATAATGCATGATATAATTAATTAAGTAATTAATTAATTGTTAGAGGAACATGCAAGATAAGATTGATTAATAAATAAAATGTTTATTTATTAATGGATGATGCTTGAGATAAAAGAGGGGAAATAAATAATTAAGATTATTATGGAGGATAGGAATATGCCATTCTTTAAGAAAGAATATTCTATTGGAGGAAAAATATTAGAAAGTGGGATAATTAAATAATTAGGATTATTTAATTATATATGATTAGAAGAAATATTAGATGAACCTAATTAAATATTTGAAATCATTCAACTAGGGTGATAAAGGGGAAAATTAGCGATGAAATAGTAAATTAATTAAACAATTCAAGATTATTTAATTAATAGAGGGAAATAAGGTTAAATGATGGAAATGATGTTAAAAGGGCATTAATGATGCAAATGAAGTGAAATTTTTCCAATAATGGAAAAATACAATTTTAGGATGTGCGATGTGTGTCAAGCATTTTTACATGTCTACAATACCTAGTTATTGCACCATTTGAAATCTATCTAGCATTAACAAGAGATCCAACAACAAGTGAACATCAAAAGACTTATCAAGCAAGTCAAGAGCAACATTTATGGACATTATTGCAACAATTCAGGATCCAAGCATCATGTTAAATCCTATATGAGTTTATGCATGTTCATGTTATCATTATTTGTGAAGGCTAACCCTTTTGTAGGTCTCCAAGCAATTCAATCAAGATCCAAGACCTTGAGGTGATGTGCATGAATTTATTCCTTCAAGAAAGCCATTGAAGGATGCTGAGTTGCAACACTTTGTTGATTTATCATTTATTCCTATCATTTATCTTCCTATCATTGAGATTTCCATTGTGGAAGTGGAAACACTAACAGGGTTTGACTAAGGCAAGCCCCTAAATGCCACAACCATTCCTCTCTATTTGAATGTACAAGTTTCAGATTTGGAGGAGATTGAAGGAAGCTTGAAGATCCATTTTCTATCTAGGGTGATGCCACAAAACTGGTTTACAATTACATTGAGGAAGGAAAATTGTAAAAATGCTCCCAAAACCAAAGATTTAGGTTTTTAGGGGTCCGCTTGAACTACAAGCGAACCCATAAAAGGGTTTGTTCGAACCCCCTAGTTTGAGCAAACCCGTTTTCATGCTAGGTTCACTCGAACCCCATATGCCACATTTTTTAAAAGAAAACAATGGAAAAAAATTTAGAAAAGGGGGGTTTGATCAAATCCCCCTTTGAGAAAACCCCCCTTCGCTTGAAGGGGTCAAGGGGGTTCGCTCGAACCCCCCGTTTTTTGCCCTTCTCCCCCTCTTCTACCTAATTTTTGCAATTTTTTCCTTTTGAAGCTCGGGTTGAGGATGAAAATGGAGGAGAATTCACAAACCCAACTGGATGATGGTAGTCCTTGGAATGAGCTATCCTTGAGATGATAATATTTTTTTGTTTTATTATGTATCTTTTTTAGTTTGATTAAACATAGGTTTTTCACTAAAAATCAAGCTCATTGTTTTGCACATGTGGAAAAATAGCAAATTATAAAAAAAAATTTGAAAAATTCCTATGTAGTATATATTGATGTCCTTGATCCAACAAAAAAAATTGAATTTCGATACATACAAAAAAAGTTATGTGTTAGGAAGTAAATAATGTCTAAATTATAACTAGTTTGACTTCAAAACTTAATTAAGAAAAAAATTTCAATGAAATGCTATGAAACCAATTCCATACACTAGATATCATACTTACAAATCTAAATTCAAAAAAATTGAAATTTTATCCTTCATAGAAAAAGAGTTATGTGTTAGCAAGTACACGTCACTCTTTAAAAATGGTGTTTACTGTTAAAAACTAGTTTTCAAAGGAGATGGAAAAAGAAGTGCAATATTATTCCAAAAGTTCTAAAAAATATATATTTAGAATCTACAGACAAAATGTCACAAATCACTAGTTTACATCATCTTCAAATTCCTCACAATTTAGTCGCTATAGGTGCCCGAAAGTGAAGATTTAGTTAAAAATATTTAGTTCAATGTCTAGTTTGGCCAAAAATTGTAAACCAGTATTATGGGATCACCCTCCATTGTGGAAGTGGAAACACTAACATAGGGTTTGACTAAGGCAAGCCCCTAAATGGCACAACCCTTCCTCTCTCTTTGAATGTACAGGTTTCAGGTTTGGAGGAGATTGAAGGAAGCTTGAAGGTCCATTTTTTGTTGTTGCATTCAAAACCCTACATCTTATCAAGCTACAAAAACTCACTTACAAAATTACCCGATAGAGATGTGACAAATTAGTAGGTGGAATGAAGAATTTCAGATCCAATGTTAGAGGACTACAAAAAAATAACTGAAATATCTCTACAAGGACATAGACACCATATGGTGACAATGTTCTCTTATTCGAGCTAACTCCAAGTTTACATGGCAAGTACATGGATTTCTGCCTTTCTCATATCTGATTGCAAATTTCTGTTATAGTCTCTCAATTGTCAAAATTTTACATTTTCATATTAGGGCACATAATCTAAATAGGTCAATCAAGGAAAATCATTTCTAGTCAATTCTCAACCCTAAAAAAGGATGCAGATCCAGGTTTGATTGTCTCACCTTCATGGTTGAAAATCAATCTAATCACCTTGTTGATTTGCATCCCAATGAAACCCTATAAAAAGGAGAAATTAATCCTAGGCTCTGTTGCATTTAGACTTAGGATCACCTTTTTCTATGTTTCAAAAACATCAAATTTATTTTCCAAAAGAGGTTGTTGGTTTGGCATGGTAAAATAACCTAGTGAGATGGAGGCATGTTTTCCCCACTATCTCTTATTGGTGAATTGTCGTTGCTATGAAGTAGACTATGTGACTACCTAAAGGGTTGAGCAACCACAAATAAAATCTCAATTTTTGAAAAATGAAATTGATACAATGAAGCATGAATGAATTGGAATTAAAGGGCTACATAGGATGGGGGAATTGGCTCATTTTTTTGTACTTATAAATGAAATTTGGTAATAGGCGTTGAGTTATTGGTTTGATGAGTTTTGAAGTTAGTGGTATTTTTTACCTCCAATAATGGGACAATACTTATCCTTAGCAACTAGCACATGGGTTTTAGAGGTCAAATTAGGGTCGGATATAGAATAAGAGGGAAATACCTCATCTTATGATCAAGAGCTTGACATGTAGAGAAAGTGTTAGAAAAGTTGATATAAGTCACCTTTTGTGTAAGTGAAGAGAACCCACTTGAATCTCCAATGATTATTTTGGGTTACTTACAAGGTTCACTTTGATGTAGACCTACTTTTCGAGATGGGAAAAAATGATATGATTGGTTCATGACATATAAAACACCCTATTGGTTGATGATTTGCTTAAAAAAATTGAAAAGTGAATGAACAAGTAAGGACTTTAAGTTGGGATTGTTCTAAACATTAAAGTTGTGATTTTAAAGGCATAACACCAAAATGGTATTGGATACAAACTAGTAGCTAAAATAGTTCAAGAGCATATTAACTTGTTACAACTCCTTCCATAAAAATAGATAAAATTCTTAGTAAGACTTAAAATTCGGACAAACATGATGCCATGGGGATTCCAAGAATGTTTAACTTGAGTATTAAGAGTGCTTTGAGAGGATACATCAATCATATAAGAAATTAAACTAGAATTTTCATACCAAGACTAAAGCACAATATTGTGTCCCACTTATGCGTCAACTGTAAGTTTTGCCTAAAATAAAATTTTGATTAAATATGCATGGGAGTTTGATCTAAGCATAGGGGGATTAGATTTTAGCTCTTTCATTGAATCCCTTTATGGAGCCCCTATCATATTCTCCTCTACTCTTATCAAAATGACAAAAAAACAAGCTCATATCACCTCTTTGGGAGTCAAACAAAGTAATCTAAAGATAAGATCTTATAGGCATGTAGCCCTCAATGTTAGCTTTCCAAAAAGTAGAATATGTATTTTTTATATTATATATATACAATCGTCATACTTTATTAAAATAATTACACCGAGAGGCGTCTATAGTGGCATCCAACAATCTATGTAAAGTTTTTGAAGCTGCATTTAAAATTGCAGGTGGAAATCATATGCAACTACAATAGATTTGATGAAAAAAAAAATCAAATAAAAGAGATTTAATGAAAAAAAAATTCAAATAAAAGAGATTTGATGAAACAAAAAACTCAAATCAAAGAGATTTGATGAAACAAAAAGAACAAATAAATAATAAAAATAATTCAAATATTTGCATAAACTAAAAGAACAAATAAATAATATTTTTGACAGCAAAGAGAAATCAAAGATTTGATCACAAAGATAAATCAATCAAAAAAGAAAATTGGCCTATTTTATATATATTAATATTTAATATATGTATGCTAGTAATAAGTTACATTCAAAACATTAAGAGGGACAACAAATTATGTCAAAAAATATCAAAAAATTACACCACACTATATTGATATCCTTGTTTAGATGGAAAAGAAAAACAATTTCAATATATATACAAAGAAAAATGTGTCATGATAAAATATAGGTTCAACACTTCTATTACAAATTTAACATATTATTTTATAAAAAGATCTATCTTAAATATTAGAGATAATGAATATATTCTTAAGAAATATTTTATGTATGGCAAAAAAAAAATTATACATTATAGTAAAATATCAATAAAAATGATAGAGAACAAATAATTATTGAAAAATAATAAAAAATAATACATATATTTTAAAAATATTTCCATGGACATTATTTTAACACTCGAGAATCCAAGAACAACCTTATGATGCATGGGTCCATTATTTTTTTGAGTTGCCAGCTGGACCCTCTACACCGTGCAACTTTTTGACCGATGTGTCTTCTGCTGACGTGGACCCCTTCCACAACATAGCCATCACCACCATGGGCCCTCTCCCTTACTCTCCTTTTTTGAAAAAATATATTTTTAATGTCGCCGAGTTGAAAATTATTGTAAATTGACTCTTCCACCGTGTGTATGTCGTGTTTGCGCGTTCATTTCGTGTTTAGACACGTACAATGTATCCTCTCGTTCTTTCCCATAAAGCGATATAATAATATCTATATATTCACCATGATAAGGCTAGATAACTAAAAGAATAGGTGTACGGTCATTGTTATAAATAATATAATATAAATAAGGAATGAGTCAAAAGAAAATAGATGAAGAATATGACATTTCATACATATGCTATAGTTAATAATATGTCATTTAGATAGTTAGGTATTAAATGTTAGTAATTTTTTTATTTATTTTTATATCTGGAGAAATTTGGATTTTTTGAATTATTATTATGTCAATATTATGATTATTTGGAAGTAGCAATAAATTTATCTTATTTTGGTTAGTGTAGTTTATATTTATTTATTATAAAATATTTGAGCCTCACTTTCAATATATATAGTATGCTAATTTATATGAAAATAATAACTTAGAGTTTGTTGTGTTTGAGTCAAAAATAATTAAACATTTAATGTTTTTAAATTTGTTTGACTTTGTTTTATTTTAAGAGTAAAAATTATATATATATGGGGTTTATTTTGATTGGATTATTTTAGTATAATAACAGATATTAAGTGGAATAATTTCTATTGAAATGTTGACACATCTTTTAAATTTTATATATTTCTATTTACATCATTAGTTTTAAATAGTTTTATAATTTATATTTTCTTGAGCGATTTGTTGGTAGCTCCCATTCTTTGTAAATTGTTTTCATTCATTATTTTTTAAAAAATATAGTTTTGTAATTTTCTTTTTTGTTTTGTAAATAGTTCTATAATTTCCCTTCTTGTTTTATAAATAGTTTTGTGATTTCTGACTTATGTTTAGATCCATGATTTGTACAAGTGATTCAAGTCAATTGCACATTTTGTAGAATTGAACTTAGAAGGTTTCTATTTCAACTTTAAATTTACATTCAACCTAATTGTTCTTGCTAGTTGTTATGTGGACTCAAAACATGAAATGTTTCATTTGTACCTTTTGAAGTTGTATTTAAGTACGAGTTATTATAACATAATATTATTAGGAGTCATGATCTTATAACATTTATATACTGTTCTAAGAGAAGGTTATAAAACCTTATGCTCATTATATGCTTTATAAAACATAGATCTATAAACACTAAAATCTTGCTAACACTCATTTGCATACCACCACTTCCATATCAATTCTTAGCAACATCCACTTACTAAATTAATACATTAATTAATCCACTTTACCAAAGTTAAATTGATTAAATTGTCTTTAATATTTAATTAATTTAAATAAATTATTTTCTCATAAATTTCTAAAATAATATATTATCTACAAGTAAAAAAGAAAAAGAAAGCATGATAAATCAAATTGGTTAGCTCATTGATCAAAATAGTTAACAAATCTTTGAAAGGAAAAAATTAACTAACAAATTAAAATCAATTTAATTAATTATTTAATCAAAATAATTAGGTCCATAGAAGCAAATCTTAAAAGAAAAAAAAATCTACATTCTATTTTCATGTGTACTGATTTTTTATTTAAGAATACATGTCAGCCCATTCATGGTCAATCTTCCTTCTTCAAAATTAGAGGTGAGGACAAAAATATTGTATGGCATGAATCTACACCTTTCAAATTTGTGTAACTTTCAAGAGATTCAATTCAAATTCCTTTTTTTAATGCTAATTTTGAGGAGTTTTAATTCAAATTCTTTTTTCATGGTCGGAGTTTTAATTCAAATTCCTTTTTTATGGTCATATAGTTGAGCTCTTCAAAGAATAGTTATAAAATGTTTTAGGATGCTCACAATGAACCTTTTAGTAGGTGAAATTAAGAAAGTCTTTAGTTAGTTTGTAGTTTCAAAGGGATTATGGTAGAAAAAAATAAGTTCTTGTTGGTTGTTATTAGACATCATTGGTTTTGTTTTAAATGTAAGTTTTCTTGTAGTAACCAATCTCATGTATTGGTTTTATGATTTTTTTTTAATTATATATATAGAGATGTTTTCTAGTTCATTGAATTTTGTGTAGGTAGTTTTTCTAATTATGTCATGTCTCCAACAAAATATTAATACAAATATTATTCAAGCCTTCTATTAATAGTGTTAAGATTTAAATATTTTATCCATATCTTACAAAAACTTAAATTTCTTTATGATTTTAACATTAACATTAACAATCCAAATTAGCATGTGAAACCAACAAATGATAGATAAAATTTAAATTTTTCCTTATACTAAAGGAGTCCAAGTAGCATTAGAATGTTTCTACACCCATGACAACCTACAAATCACATAAGTCTAGTGCAACTAGAATTCACCATCATGAAACTCATTCACGACCTTTGGATGAGATCATCCTACAAGGCCAAAGGGGTTTCATCCTCTAGCTTGTGAAATCAAAGCAATTTTGTCTTCAAATTCTATTGCATGAACACAAGTTCTTAGAGTAACGTTGACAAAGGTTTTTGGGTATAGAATGAATAATCCTCCAAATGGAGTCTTTTTGTCCCTTAATACTTAGAGAAGGATGTCAAACTCTACAATAAATTCCATGATCCCCTGATTGGTACACTATAGAGAATGCCCATATCTATTGAGTGTCATTTTCCCTTGAATCATGCTTGAGATCACACCCACCCATGCTTGTATGTACCAGGGAGGTATGAGGGAATGTTTCTTATGATATGTAAATGTCCTCTACATTAATAACACCATAATATTTTGGTATGCAAGTCAAGGAAGAGCCCATAAAATATTTTGAAATAACAACGTAGAGATGAAATGAGAATCATCTAAGCTTGAAACCCTAACCACCATATTAATGGCTACATGGGAACCTTGATCTTTTTCATCCTTGAGAGTACATGTGTATCCACATCCCTTAGATGAACAATTATTTCTATATGAGAAAATCCCTTCTAGAGTAGCTGTAGCATCCAATCAATTCAATAATGGCAACTTGGGTTGTGCAGGGAGGTAGGTTGAAGTGAACAATACAATAGGTTAGAGATGTCTCATAACTTGTACCACTTGTCAAGGATCAAGGACTACAAGTATGACATACTAGGTATCCAAATAAGAACATACCTGATTTATGATCTCAATGAGGTAACATAGTGTAGGGTGGTGAGGATCATAGTTTGGGGGTACCATGGAAAAGGAACTTGGGTATAGGAATGAGCAAAAGTTTGATTCTAAAAAGATGCATAGGAAAAACATTAGAGTTCAAGGATTGGGGATGTCAAGGAACACATACTTAGATAGAGATAAGGCCAAAACTCCAACTCCAAAAAGATGTATCTAGAAGGAGTCATCAAAGTTTGGGGTTTGAGAATGATAAAATAAATATGTACCCAAGTAGAAGTATTCCAAACCTCTGACTCCAAAACGTAACTTAGTGAAAATTTTGAAGAGCTCGGGTTTAAGAAAAAGACATACTAGTAATGACAAGTTTGAAACTTTGATAAAGAAAAAGAAAGAGTAGGGAATGAGTGAAAGGGATGTTAGGATTAGGTTAGGGGAATCATGGATTAAGGGTAATGAATACTAGGTACCCAAGTAAGGGTAAGACTAAAACTTTGGCATTGAAAGGAAATAATGCAAGGGGTCGGGGTTTGAGGGAAACTGTGGAACAAGTGCACTAGGAAGTGAAACTTTGAAGGTCTAACAACTTTCCCACACTTAATAGTTTTAACACAAAGCTCCCCACACTTAGAACATTTGGGACCTTTATAGCTTCTAACACCTAGATTCTTAGGAATTGGCTTAGCTCACTAAACTTAGGAAATGCGTCTTTGGTCCATACACACAAATTAATTGAAAATGGGACATGACAAACTATTCCTTTGAGATGATATTTAAAGATCATTTTTAATAATACTAATGAGCTTCATGTAAGTTTGAAAGAAGAAAACATAAAATTCAAACCAAATTTTATGTGCTTCATATTAATAATCTAAAATGAACTATTCACACTTTACATTGGTGTTCAATAATTGAACCTGATTGCTATATCTTTTATTGTTTAGACTAATTCATATCTTTTGGTGATTGGATTCATGTATGCTCTCCTTTCATGTATTTTAGACAATAAAAAATGATCCAATTTACTCTTCTTCCTTTTAAGTTTTTTTAGGAACTCTACCTAAGGATTTCATCACCTTAGGGGATGACTTGAACCACACATTATGGCAAACTATACAAAGGGGGGAATGAAAGTTGTGCTTCATTTTTCATATATATTTGAAGCAACTTGTGGTTTATGCTTAATTTGATCATGTGGTAGAATCTACTCAATGCATACATTTTTCTATTATGTAACTTTCAATGGACCATCCATACCAAGGAGCATACAAGAAGAATTCAAGAATGATCTATTAATCTATACATATCCTATGTCCTTTTATGAGCGAATATTTACTATTTTAGTTGATTGAGAATGCCCAACTACTTTGAAGTTTATGTTCATGTTAGATTCACACACACATCAAAGTGGGGGGAAATTTTAAAGGTGAAATTAACATACGCATGCCATTTCCCATTTAGTTTTGTGTCCACCTTGATCGAAACATCCTTAATGCAATAAAATATTGACAAGTGGCATATTCTTGTGTCAAGCTTGGCTCATGGTTTGATTCCTATTCACATTTCTTTTATATTATTTGCACCATTATTTATACATATTATTTATTTATCATTATTGTACCTTCATTTGAATTTGGTTCCATACATTCACTCTCTAACTCAAAATTTCCACCTTATCCCTTAGGTTATTTTTTTTAAGTAGCCCAAGATTGACTTGCTTCAATCTTGCAACATATGAGAATGGCCCTAAAATTCAATTTATTTTTCTCCAATTCAAAACTTTATCCCCCCTTTTTACTAGTAGTTATGATCTAACTTAACACACATTTGTGCAACATATTGCTATATTATTGGTATGACATTTAAAAACATCAAATGTGCACTTAATCACATATGCTAGAACCATCCAACAATAAAGGGAGCCTAACTAGAACACACTTTGATTTTAAAGGGACAAAGAATTAGATCCACATCATCTACATATAAGTCATTTTCATGTTGGTGATATTGTCTTCAATATCACTCGTTATTGTTAATTTGACCCCACGAAAAGGGGTTAACCTAGGAGAACACACTCACCTATTGAATTGTCTATCTCCCCAACTATGTCCCTAGACACCGACTTGATACATTAAACTAGGAGGAAGGAAAAGACAATCATGCTTACTTAATCATATTTTGTTAGATCATTTTGATACATCATAGATCAATTTTGTGTTAGATTAAATTTGTGTTGCTTGGGATCAACCTCTAGCACTCAAATTTGAACCATAAAGTTTTAGAGTTTGTATTCCTAGATTAAACTATGTGTACAATTTTTTTTGGTGTACAATTTTTATTGATGAATAAAAATTGTGCACATAGTTTAATCCATAAACTACAAACTCTGTCTCTATGGACTATAAAAATCTCATATTTTTAATCCATAATGTTTTCTTAAATTGCACAAATTTTAAGTTAGTCTTTAATTCAAAAATTTGAATTTCTAAATAATAACCAATTAATGCAACATTACTTCAATCTTCTATCTTTACATTTTAAAATTAAATATTGTAATTACTTATTTTATCAACACATTTACTTTAATAGAATTATAACTGCAAACTAATTAATCTAAATTAATTTATATATATATATATATATATATATATATATATATATATATATATATAACTCTTTGGAAGAATATAATTTCAAACATATTCTAATTTTCATAAATTAAATTTTTTCTAATTATCTTGACAATTTAATAAAATATTAATTTTAAAAAAATCCATTTTAAATGATTGCGAAGATCAGATTACAGAACTTAACTGGTTGAAATTTATTTAGAATAAGTTGAAAAACAAAAAAAAATCATCATCAAAATAATTACCTAACAAAAGCTGAACAATTAAAGAAAACCTAGAATGACCAAATCAAACTATCCTTATCAAATTAAACACTTCTATATTCAGATTAATCTAGAAGCTCAAATTCGGAACAAATGACATAAAATTAATTAAAAAAGCATTTCCCGTTTCCGTCAATTGACCAAACCATTTACAACATCGTACTCAATTGGCTTTGAAACTCCCGTCGCACAACCCAACTACTACTCCTCCCCTCAATCCTTCTGTCAATGACACCTGTCAAAAGTCTGGCATTTAATTGGCCACAAAGTTCGTTACAAGAAAAACCCCAACACACACAAAGACAAGAGAAGCCAAGGGCCGGCACAATCTCTTTCCAAAATCCTTAACTCCAGTCAGCGGTCCCTCTACCCTGGTTAAACAATCCTAAAGATATCCTGTTAACAAACGGGAAAATGAAAGTGTTCGATATATTTTTGGAGATCCAGAGGTCGTATCTGCAACAGTACAGAAGATGCTTCGAAATGACAGCTCAAGACTTTTCGTTAGGGGCGGCCGGTAAATAGAATACGCATCTCAGCCAGACTAGTGAGGTATATAGTGCTCTGCCAAAACAAGCAGTTTTGCTATATTTGGCGGCAAGGTCAAACTGAAAAATGTGTTCCTTCGTGTCCAAGCTAAATTATCTATACTTGTCTTTGCCTCTGTGCCTGTCTTCAATTGCCGCTCCTCCAAGGCTTGAATAAACTAATGTGGAGAATCTGTTAAAACTGATTTCGTTTTGTTTGTTGACACTTGCAGATAATTAGGGGGAAATTTTTTAGGTAGTTAGTTAATTAGCATGGGTTCGGGAAGAGGAAAGATGGAGAGCGTGCGCAGGGCCACGCGGACTGTGCTTTTTATGGTGATGATGGTGGGGTCGCTGGTTACTTCTTCGGCTTCGGTAATTGTGGCCATGGCGGATGTCATTATGCCCTGCGTCATACTTTCTATCTTCACATGTTGCCATTCCTGTTACACGTTGACGTTTGAGTGGAATACTTACAGTTTCCGATCGTCTTTGGCGGATGTTCCCCTGCTTTCTCTATTTCGATCCTTCATTATTTTATGTATGTATATGTTTTCCTTTACTTTGAATTTATAAGGAACAAAATCAAGGCGAGAATTATTAATAGAAGGAAGTTTTTATAGCCCTATCGTAGAAATAGCGTAGAATTTTATGATAATTGTGAATATTTTTTGTTCGTCTCCTTAGGATTATAGGTGTTTTATGCACAGGCTTGAGAATTGTCAACGTGAATATTTGCTTAAGATTAGCTTGTTTGCGGTGCATCAATGTAAGATAGTCTGGTGGGGAAAAATGGTGTCGAGGTTATTTCGGGAAAACTCTCTTAAAGAATTTGTATTTGCAAACGGGAAATATGTTTCGGGATAGAATTCACAGGAGTCTTCAAATTATTACAAAACAACGGTTTTCCGTTTTGTACTGAGAAATATTTAAGAGGGGGAAAACTAAGATTGTCATTAATAGCAAGATCCCAATGAAGGGCTACCGCTGCTTTTGTTGGATTGAAGTTGGTTCCATATATCTGTTGAATTGGAAAACTGAAATAAAACAAAGTATTTTCCTGCAATTGTGAAGCGCGGCTGCTTATAGAATAGAGATTTCTAGAGGAGCCTAGTACTGGGGGGCTGATGTATTGCAGTATTTGCGACAGAAATTTTAGAATTATTTTGTCTAAATCAGAGTTGATCTTATAATATATGTTATTTCACAAATATTTACTCTTATAATTGGTATATATTTCAGAAATAGTGTGAAGGTAAATGTTTTTAATTTTTTCATGGGATCACTTGAAGGTGAAAATCTCCTAAACTCTCAAAGTATCATCTGAAAATTAAATTGCAGTAGCCCCTCCATAGGACCTATCTCCCAGTATCCAAATATCAAAGACCATATTATTATTATAGAAATCGAGAATAAAATCTCGTTCCAAATGGCAAATATTTTGGAGAGGAAAGAACTGAAAGAGCCCGATAATCTTTAAAAAGCAGAAAATAGATCAACTTTGTAAAAATGGTCAACATTTTTGGCAAGAAAATTGACAGAAGGAACTGGATGATCAAAAGAAATTTTGTTTTCTGTTCAAATTGAGGCGAATTTCTGTCTTCAAATGGCTAAAAGTTACGGGAGGAAACATGAGAAAAATAGTCAATTGGCTAATATTAGACCCTAAAATCATCTCAGTGTGATTTCATTTGTTGCACTTGAGGTACACACAGGTACTGTTATTTTATGGTAAATTGGAATGTAATAGTTATGAAAATTTTCTGTAGCAATCTTCCATTGATTAAAAGGCTTTTGGATAAATTTAATGAATATTGCTGGAAACACACGGGACGATTTTAATGAGTAAAAAACTTCACTGGCTATTGAGTGACAACTAGAAAGTTACTAATCAGCTTTTTAGAATATAAAACTGCTTTGCTTTAAATTTTTACTGCTTTGTAATTAAAAACAGAGAAATTGAGAATGTTTTAATAGATTTTGACTAATAATATTCACGGTTGATATTACAATGATATAGAATACAATAACATAGATATGCAATTACAGCCTAGAACATGATATCTCAAATCAAAGCAAGCTTGGGGAATTTAGTTTCGAACTAAAGAGTTATAAAAGCAGCCATTTAAATGCACTTTGGATTGTTCTGTAGACCACTTTGGCCTTAAGACTTTAAAATTCTTTCTCTTACTTATCTGCTGCACACAAAATACACAAAACTGAGACATTGCAGAATAAAATTGGATTGTTTAACATTTTGTTTTGTTTTGTTTAGAATAGCATGATTTGGCTCATAGTTGCAGTTGATATTGTAAAGCACACAAAATAGACAGGACTAACAATTTTTTATTTTTTTTG
This sequence comes from Sequoia sempervirens, assembly GCA_007258455.2. NCBI lineage: Eukaryota > Viridiplantae > Streptophyta > Pinopsida > Cupressales > Cupressaceae > Sequoia > Sequoia sempervirens. The sequence continues at coordinate 45,548 of VDFB02357829.1, read as the reverse complement.
CATCCCTTTTTAAATACATCAGTTGTTACAATTTGATGGCCTCAATCCTGCCTCATTATAAATCATGACATTCGTTTCCTCCTGGATCCCTGACATTTCCTCAATACACATTCTTAAATGCTTGAAAAGTAATGTTTGGTTGGATTCACCCTTAACAATACAGACAGCGCCTTTCTGTTTGGAATTCCAATTTCTACATTTGTTGTTAGATTTTAACTTATTGGAGTCTCTCATAGGAAGCAGCAGATGCCCTTGAATGGACTTGAAATGATATGAAATGGATTGTAAATGGCAGGTTTTTTGCTACCCTCATTGAAAGAACAGGGGAAGGCTGTGGGAAGTGGCTGATTTGAGTTGAACTTTTTTGTCAGGTGCCTATTATGTCTGTGATGTACACTGCCTCTCCAATGGTCCTTATCTTGGAATTACGGTAATATGTGGTCTGGCATCAGCTGTGATTCTGATAATTAAGGTCTCCTTCTTCACTATTTTAGAGGCTTTACAGGCTTCGCCAACTGCACCTAGAAGCCCTCGGTTCAAGCAGTCATGGGGTATGCCTGCTATGTTCTTATCCTCTATGGTGTTGGCTCTTGGTCACATAGTAGTGGCATACAAGATACGATATCAGTCTCGACGGATGCTACTTCTTCAACGAGTTGATCCAGAAGCTGTAAGATATTCATCCCATCTGCTGGTCATTTATTGCTAAATAATTTAGAAGAATGACTGAAGATTGCCATTCTGTGAGTGATTTCTGTCTGTAATATAATCATAGTTGCCATCTTATGTTTCAATTGAATTCTCTTATAGATTTTCTTTTAATTTAGTTTGCTATACTTTTTTCTCTGAAATTTAAGTCTTCTTTGCCTGTAAATTTGACTACATTCTATTAAGAAACTTTGCATTTACAACAGGAATTCACATACTTTGCATATGCTCACACCACATTTTAAATTGTTTGGCGAAATAATTTTTTTTATGTTGGTTGGATGCTTTTTGTTGGACATTCTATACTAGTGAATAAACTCTGTGCTATAATGACTATTTTTGCCATTTCAGTGAGGTTACCAAGTGAGATACCTGTTTGGTGAAAGAGACCACTCTTATGGAAGCCCTCAAGAGGGTTCGCTTTTGCATGTACCTTATATATTGAACAAAATTTTGTAGCCCAGGGTTTAGATCTCATGACCAATCTTGGTTGTAAACTCGATATTGCCAATCCACCTATGATTAGAAATGCAATAGGGATCATTCCCAATGTCTTCACATCCACATTTTTTGCTTGTGTATGTCTCCTATATGTGAATTTTACTTGGGTTTATTACAGTCTGAGCTAGTAAGAGCTGTAGTGACATTGATAGAAGATATCATTGATATCTACATTGTTGTGATTTATTTTAAAGTTTTATAAAATATAGATGTATTATTGGGTGGAAAAATTAAAAATATAAATTCATACAAAAGTAAGACAAAAAATCAGTTTCTCATGTCTACATGTGAAAATATGGCGAAATATGGAGGCAGTTAAGATGTTTCACATATACCATAGTGCAATAAATGTTAAATCCTGGCTTTTCCTTGCCCCTGAATCTTCCACCGTTGCATTACTTGTGTGAGTCCCTAAGACGTAAATCATAAGGACCCATGAAAGTCATAATGACTGTTCTCTCTTCTATTATTTGAGAGTAGTAGTAACATTCTTAGCCTCTTAGGAGATGATACATACTATGGTGTACTAACATATTTTTCAGAAGCAGTCAGCATATGTGTTGGAAGTTCAGGAGGAAAGCTTCTAGAGCCATATGTGATCTCCTTAATGAATCTAGCTAATCTGTTTTCAAGTCTAGCAGTTGTCAACAACTTTGTTTTCAACATTATCCTGGCATTAATAGGATGCGCACTTCCATGTTTAACTGTTTTTAATAGGATACAATTCTGCCATGTCACCATACATTTTATGCAATGGTAAATGCAAAGGGTTAACTGAGGGGAAATGATGCTTATAATGATTATGAACCAACTCATCTACCGAATACTGAAATACAGACTAAATCAAATAATTAATTGTCAACTCATCTTGACAATACGTGTTTCAAATTCAACTTCTTACATTCATTAATTGATGAAATCATTCTTGTTTAGGGCTTTGGCATGGGACATAAACAGTTATCGATTTTTCATGACACATTAAACTTGTATATTATCTGTATGCATATTGGTAACAATTCTGATACAATGATATTTCAGTATCACATATTCTATACTTGTGGATAATATGTAGTATGTACATTCTAATGATTATCTTTGTCCATTCGATGAGTTCAGCTGACCAAAATTGAGTGAATAATATGAGGGTTTCTTGTAAACTTCTACTTTTAACTTAGTTTGATAGCATTCTGAAAAACATATTTATATCAATATCAAATATTTTTCTTACATCTAAGAGAAATTTTGAACAATGTTGCTGAAAATTTGAATAGCATCTTTTTCTGCCTTGAGTATCGAAGATAATATGCATCTAAGATCATTTCTTCTTCATATTCTATTTGATTTTACTAATCATAATCTTAATTTTAATCCTGTCCAACTGTGAAAATTCTAGTTGAAGATTTTTTCATTTTGTCGAAACATCAATGGTGGTCCTGTTTACTTCTGTTCATAATTGCTCTCTGAAGGGGACTCTTAATTTTCTTTTCAATCTATCTTTCCAGTGATTTTTTGGTGAAATTTGCTTAATTTTTGCTCACTTAACTTAGTTCAGGATTGTGGATCATAAACTAGATATGGAAAATTGGCATTTTCTTATTCTACAATTATGTTCTTAGGAGAAGTGACCAGTAACTGCTTACTAATTAGTAATTACAACTTGCATTTTTGATGAATATTTATAACAAAATCCTAGCTTTCGAAATCTGAATAAGACATGACACATTCTTTAAAAAATCTTTTACATTGTAATTTGTAAGATAAGGACTTACTATTTGTATGTTTTCTGGATCAAAATTTTATACGCTTTTTGCTTTCTTGCCTCGAAAGTTGATTTGTAAACTTGTGAGGGTTCTGATTCAAAGATTGTATGCAATACTCTTTTGTTTGTGCACATTTCAACTATGAATTCCTGTGAAAATGCTTATTTTCTTCATACGTATTGTATTACATTTTAGTTCTAGTGAGTTGAAGATCATTAGTTCATCACTTAATTTGCAAACACATCCTGTTTTGTATTTTATAGGTTCTCGTCTCCAAAGCAGCTTCACATGGTTATCAGAAACTCCTTCGATCACCTAATCCACGGAAACTTGCTAAAGTTGACTCTGAAGGGAAAATGCATCCCTTTTATGAAGAGAGAGATATACCTGCAAAAATGCTTGCTGATGATGATAGCCTCTTCATATTGTGTGAAGGTCTGGTCATCCATTATAAAATTATTTATGAAAGACCAATTTTTGGTTCGATGATTCACAACTTCTTTGGAGATGCTAATGATAGAGATTGGTGCATCACATCTGGGAGGCCAACATTTGATAATCCATCCAAGGTTGTTTCTGTTTGCAGGAGTTTTAGTGACAGTTTAACAAATACATCATTGCATACTCCACTAATGGACAGTTTCACAGAGGAGGGGACCTCAGCATCAAGCTGTGGCTTTGATGAGTGTTTTCCTTTTCCTCAGCAAATTACTCATCCAAAATTGGAGAAGTATATGCATGATGAAATGGACTCTAAGGCAGATATTTTAAATACTGGAAGTTTGGTGACAAAAACAAGGCAACAAAGAGCAGGATTAGATGGTATTGTTTTGATTCATGGTTTTGGTGGAGGAGCTTTTGCTTGGAGAAATGTCATGACTCCCCTAGGAAGGCATACTGGCTGTCCAGTTGTTGCATTTGACCGGCCTGGTTGGGGACTCACTTCCCGTCCTCAAAGAGCTGAATGGGAAGAAAAAAGGCTACCAAACCCATATGAGCTTCGATCACAGGTAAGACTAAGGACTTGTTATATATGTGATTTCTTAACAAAGAAGTGTGTTTTTCTCTTCTTTTTTTTATTGAATGAGAAATCATCTTGCACTTTTGAGAGTGCTTCATTTTTTGTTTTTGCACTTGTGAACCACTAATGTTGTATGAGAATTGATTACCATGGTGATGGTTATAATGTAAAATCTTTATTTAGATCCCTACCCTTGTATTGTAACAATCTATTTTTTCCCCCAAAACACTCAATTTACACGAAGTTGAATAACTGGTAGTCGAATAGTTAAACATGTGGTAACAGGTGAATTCTATATGAAGTTATTTGATGCTGTATAATTTTGCTCTCTGCAGGTAGATTTACTATTTTCTTTTTGCAAGAAACTGGGCCTTTTCTCTGTTGTGCTGGTTGGTCATGATGATGGTGGTTTGCTTTCTTTAATGGCAGCTGAGAAAGCACAAACTTGTGCAGGTGCTTCTCCGGTAGGCTTACACAGAATTTACACTCTGCTCTCATTTCATCACTTCGTCTAATGTTGCTAATGAATGTCCTACTTATTCAGGTAGAAGTGAAGGGAGTTGTACTGGTTAGTGTGAGTATTTCTAGAGAGGTTGTACCAACCTTCGCTCGAGTCTTGCTGCACACATCATTGGGACAACACTTGGTGCGTCCTCTTTTACGGACTGAGATAATCCAAGTAGCTAATCGTCGTTCCTGGCATGATGCTTCAAAATTAACAGCTGATGTTTTGGACCTTTATAAGGTAAATTTCATTTCACTATTTTTTAACCAGATTTTAAGTGAACATTTTCACCTGAAATAACATTTGATCTCAATTTTCATATGTTGCAATGCAGGCACCATTGCGGGTTGAAGGATGGGATAAAGCAATTGCAGAAGTTAGCAAATTGTCTATAGGAACTATGCTCTCATCAAGCCATGCGTCAGATTTGTTGAAAGCAGTGCAAGGCTTACCGTTGCTGGTAACAGTTGGGGCAGAAGATATTTTAGTCTCATTACGATCTTCCCAGCTTCTAGCATCTAAGATTTCTAATTCTGTAAGTACTGAATTTACATATAATTATCTTATCTAGTCATATCTTGAAAATCCACTTGATTTTATGTATTATTAAAGCAACTGGTTGTTGTCATTTCAAGTGAAAACATAACATGATGCTCATGTTGTTACAGAGACTAGTTGCGATTTCTGGTTGTGGGCACCTCCCTCACGAAGAATGTCCAAAAGAATTGCTAGCAGCTATTGTACCTTTTGTCTCTAACTTGTGTACGGAGTCAATTTTGTCAGACAAATTCTTATCTGATGGATATAAATAACAATTTTGTGAGAGTATGATGGTCTGATTGATGACTTTGGCACTTCTAAATGGACATTTTTTTCAAAAGCTGGAGCATGTGCATAATGCTTATCATTTTGAATGGAGAAAGTAACTGGATTTAAAGCAAAATCAGATGATACCCACCTTGCTCATTGAATTTAACTATTGCATTAAAATCAGAAGCAGATATGGTTTGAGACAGAGGAAGTAGCATATAATTCCGAAGAAGAGGAATGATTAGATTTTTGCAAGCAAAGATACAATTTTGCACTCCGTTTTGCACAGAAAGGTGTTGCGGTTATACTTAAATCATCTATTCTCAAGTCCATCCCATTACAGATGAAAATAACAGTATCCAACACGCGTGGGTGGTAGAAGTTATTTTACAGCAAATGTACACGACTTGTGGTAAAATGGTGTGGATTCAGGTCATTTTTTGACACATCCATTCTTTGCCAATGTAATTGGCTGTTGTTTCATATAGGATTTCAAAAGTTCAATTCAAAACGTAGGTGCCTCAATACTGGTACTAGTTTTGTTAATGTTGTTTTCCTTTCCAACTTGTATATTGTATTTTAGAATGTACTGAGAATTATAGCCTTAAACGCTATATTGTATCTTGTGAAGAATGAAATCTTCCGTATTGTATCTTGTAAAGAATGAAATCTTCCATATTGATGCTGCAATGTCTGCAATTTTTTGCTGTTGACACCTTCTCTTGTTCTGAACAACGGTGGAGGCACTGACGAGAGCATGCTTCCGCAAAATCACTGTTCAAAAACTTACAAGTATTATGGATAAAACAATGAGCCTAGCTCTTATGGATCCTTCTTGTGGAAAAAAAGGCTTACAGTAATATAATAATAATATAATACGTAGTAATAAAAGGTTGATTGTATGATAGAAAAGATTTTAGGTACTCGTAACTGACAGAGAATATAAATTGCTTGTGTCAATACATTTTATCAGAAAAAGGATAATTGCAATAGAAAACATTTCGAAGTGTTGTGCGGTGTAAGATGGTTACCACAAGACTCAGAGGGCATTGGGGTGAAAGAAAAACAGTCTCACCTTCCCCCACTCTAAAACAAAAAATCAAGGGTACATACTTTTGCAAACTCAAGAACAGATTTTAAAAATTCACATAAAGGCAAATAAAGCTAGTATAGATAATTGTGTCAAAATGCATACATTAAAGTTATGCATTTCAAGCTATTATATATAAGTTAAATTTCCTTAAACACTTTTAAGTTAAATTTTCTTAAACATATTTTAATTGGAATAAGTTAAATTTTCTTAAACTCTTTGGAATAAGTAAAATTTTCTTAAACTTTTTAATTGGAATAAGTTAAATCTTCTTAATTTCTTAGTTGGGATAAAATGCCATGAATTTTGTTTGCATTGCATTACATAATTATGTAAAAAAAACTCAATTTAAAACATTAAAACATAAAATATTTTCTCCATTTTAGTTAAGACTAGGATTTAGATAGTTAAGAATGTTTATCTCTTGTACAATGACTATTTGAGTCATAATGTGATTTGTTTGATGGACCTCTGGTAGATTACAAAAAATAGACATCATTTGAAATGTTGTCTAAAAAGTAGAAAGTCAATTTAATGCAAGGTCTCATGAGACAATTCATCTTGGGTGCTTGGATTAAAAATAGCATTTAGGTTGCCTTGGAGGTTATAACAACTCTTGGTCCTATAATGAAAGTCAGGTGCCTACCTTAGAGACATAGTTGGGTGCACTGATTAAGGGTGGCTAGAAAATATAATAAGTTTCTCCACTCATGTTCCTCTTTTGCATATAAATAAAGGCATGAGATGGATGCTAGATATCATCTTTTAATTCATCATCATTTTGTGCATACTCATTGTAAGTGGAGCTTGGTGTACAAACTTGAAGGCTTAAGTTACTTGTTGAGAGGATCTTAAGGAGCATGAATTGAGATGTGTGGATCTAATTTGTTCTTAGATCAATTTCAAAAGAAATGTAACAACAATTGCTCATTATTGTTGAAGAAGCTTATATTATGCATGGTTTCCTCCTTATCTGAGAGTGTTGATCTCCTGTGAAGACTTAAAAACTAAAATTGTATTAATGTATTATAAATTATTGTTGAGAATATTAGTTTTAGTGCTTTGAAGGCTAGGTTTTATCCTAAAAGGGTTTTCCTAGTCTCTCTCTAGTTCTATTATTTATTTATCTATTTTTTTATTTTTTTTATATTACATAATAGTCAGCGGAAACAAATAATATATAAGTCAATAATGTTATGAAAATATTTTTTAGAAACATCAAATATGTAAAAAAGATCCAAGAAAACCTAAGGCTTAGAGCACAAAACGTAACCCAGGGAAAAAACAACTTTGTAATAAACAATTGTAGTAGTATCTATCACATTAATTACATGTTAAGCTTATACATGATATCCAAAAAATAACTTATGGTCTAATATGCAACATGCCTATTGTTTTACCTAATGTTTTAACCTAAATTTAACCCACATGTGAAAAGTTTAAGTTCAAGAAGACATAGTAATAAATTTTTTTTCCATAATTTCAATTTCAATAATAAAGATGCACATTTAAAATAAACCCATTCCAAATTTCCATTGCATTTTAATAACAAAAGATGTATATTCAAAATAATCCCATTTCAAATTTCCATTGCATTTCAATAAAGTACATTACATATTTACAAATAATGATTACATATTCATATACATTTTTCATAAAGATATAAAATCAAGATTACATATATAGCTTTCAATAGCTCAACGAAATAAAGTACAAATGGTCTAGATGTCCTTGTTGGCATACATCCTCAAATTTTGGTTGCCTCTATATGAGGGAGAGCATCATCCAAGTGCTTTTCTACAAACCACAAACTTACTGTGGTCCCCCGCACATCTACCATACTAGTAAGATGGCCCTACCCTTCAACTAAGAGTTTGGTCTGGTATCCCTCATCAATAATAATAGCCTACCCGAGCTTAGTGTTGTGTCCTACATATCTAGAGCTACCATACATTAGATACCTGCCTACATGCATGACATTCCCAGCCTAGATATGCAACCCTAGGCCACAGTGAACCAACATGTGTTGGAATAATAAGGAGATGTCATTGATAAACTTGTTGGCAACATGAGCATGCGGGATGAGCACAAATTGTACAGTCATGCATTGCAATGTTGTCATTGATGTCAACATTGTATCCTGATACAAAGACTATCGTGCAGACTAGTTCAAATGGCTTGAATATGTTTGAGGATGATATAAAAAGACAATTTTGCAAGAATTTTTGATCTAGTGAAGGCAATAGTTGTGGAAATTGACTAAGTGTCAATTCAGGTGATTTTGCATATAAGGGATCCAATATTTGGTTCTGCATTGGTCCGTTGATGAAAATATTGCTTTGCACTTCTAACATAATTTTGTTAGTTGATAAAAGATCCTAATTCTAGATTTTCATTGTATTTTGGATCTTGGTGTGAGAGTTATGAGTAATAGAAGTTTAGACTGGTAGTTACAGGGGTTTTCCAATGCAATACATATTTTTTGGTGAATCCACACTTCTCCATGGATTGGATTTTGGCTTTGCGGTTCTGTGGAGATGTTGACAGGTGTCAGTTGATTATGTATTCCAGTTGGCATATTGTTTGGAGGTTTACATGTTTGGATATGGTTGTACAGTTTGTGAATTTTGATATTAGGTCATTACCGATGCTGACCTAATGAGTTTTATGCTTTACATAGTTTAGTTATATGTTGATCTATTATTTGGGTTCTATTTTAGGTCCATGCCAACCTATTTCAAATTGTCATAAGGTTTGAATCTTGGCGTGAAGCATGTGTGTATGGATCTTGAGCCGACAAGCTAGATTTTGCATATTACATCTAATTAGGCTGACCTAATTGATGTTTGGGTGAAGCAGATATATATGAAGAATTTTTTAGTATTTTAATATAGGTGTGATGTGTATGTGAGGCGAATGATATGACAAGAGTTTTTGAATGCAAATTTTGCGAATATAGTGTGAATGCAGAGCAAAGCAAAGTATTAAGTCAAATCAATATGAAGTGTGTAAAGTTTGTATTCTGAGCTTCATTGGAACTGTATTTCATGCATATGTCAAATGCAATTGTAACAGTTCAAAACTTGGTTGTGTGTCATAATCTCTTCTATCTCTTTTATCTTTCAATGGGTAGTGAGTCCACTTATAGTGAGCACTTCTGTAATATATTATAATCATTTATAATAAATTGTGAGCTAATACTCATTGTGGTTTTTCCCATTTTGGGTTTTCCATGTAAAAATCCTGGTGTTCATGTGTTATGTGATGTTGTTGGATGTTTTCATGCTTCCCTTCATTATTGCAATAGAATAGGGTATGTGAGTTGGATGTTTAAATGTTTAAATTGTTTAAAACAATATTGATTCACCCCCCTCTCAGTATTTTGGATGTTCAACAATTGGTATCAAAGCTTGGTTCCTTGGAAGGAGCTTAACTGCTTGGGGTAGATCTTGGAGGTTGAACACATGGATTTTATAAGACTACCTATTCCTATGAAAGAAACCCTTGTTATTGGGTCTACAGAAGAATATTGCATATTTGACATAAATGGAGAACTCAAAGTTGATCTTGAAGATATGGAAAGAACTGAAGGTGAAAATAGAGATCTAAAAGAAAATTTCAAAGAAGCAAATGAATGCGTCAAAAATTTGAGAGAGCAAGTCAAGAAATTTAGAGAAAGGCATAAGGAGGTCGGTGAGAAATTGAAGCAAGCAAATGAAATAATTACTAGTTTGAAACTGCAAGTTGAAGAAAGAAAAAGAGTTGAAGAATGTTTAAATGCAATGGTTAAAATCGAATCTAAAGAATACAAAAGCTTGAAAAAGAAGTTGTGAATCTAAGATCGGATCTTGAAAATGCAAGGAGTCATGAAGACAAATTCAAGATGAGTTCTACAAAGCTTGATGAAATGATTGCAAATCAGAAAGGCTCCAAAGATAAAGAAGGTTTAGGATTTGAAAAAGGTGAAAGTTCAAAAGTAGATCAGACACCAAATGCTAAAAAGAATATCAATGAACAAAAGAAGATTGAAAACAAAAAGAATAGTAGCAAGCAAATTTGGAATCAAAGGAATGAAGCTAGAGGACCATCGGTTAGACAACCAAATGCACAAATATACCCATCTTTTAATGGTCTATGTTATTATTGCATTAAATTTGGACATAAGGCTATGGAATGTAGAAGCAAAATGAATCAAAATGTTTCATTTTTCCCTAGTCAATGTTTTGCATGCAAAAGATTTGGTCATAGAGCTAGTGAATTCAAAAGTCAAATGATGAATGGCTATAAAAATGGTAGAATGGTTCAATCTTTCAATGGCTACTATTATACATGCAATGGATTTGGGAATAAAGCTAATCAGTGCAAATCTAGAATGAATGGAAGTAAGATTGGTCAAAGAATTTCATATGTTACAATTGCAATAGCCCTGGACACATTTCTAAGTTTTGCAAAAGTGAAAGAATGAAGAAGAACAGTCCAATGAAGAAGAATGATCTAGTACAAAAATTTGATCTAAAAAATACAAAGAAGGAGATGGACAAGATTTGGAAAAAGAAAAAAGAGATTGAGGTTAAGGATGAATCTCTACCAACACCTAGTGTAGATGTTTCCTCCAAAAACTAAGTTGAGAGCTTTGGCTCAGGGGGATTTAACAGAAATATTTCATCCCCTATCAAAGAAATGGTAGTGTTGATGCTTAAAAAAAATGATATATGGTAAAGATCAATGCATTTGATCTACTGGAGAAGATCCCAATAAAAAATATCTTAATGCGAAAGATTATGGAGTGTTTGAAGTTGACTGTGTAGACAATTAGGGTTTTTACTAGGTTTTCAGTTTGAGTATTCAATGCAAATTAGGTCACGAAAAAAAGGTTTATAAGTGATTACACTTAACCAAAATTCATTTGCAATCAAGTTTTCAAGTGAAGAAGAGTTGACAAAGAGCAGAGCAATGCAGTTGAAGTGATTGATTCTTGGTGCATGCAAACCCTAGTTGGAGAAGTGAAGTGAAAGGTATTTACGATCTTTGTTGCCCTAGTTTTTAGAAATTACTTCAAATTTTTTTTAGAAACTTGTGCAATGGCTACACTAAGGGTTGTGGATGTGTCTGTGTGACCCCAACCTAAATTCAAGAAATATCCTGACAAATCCATGATAGTCAATCTAGAAGGTGCTTTCTCAAGGGTTCCTTATAGAGTCCTACACATAGAGGGAATACAGATATATATTCGTGGAAAATTAGAAGAGTATGATCATTTGAATTTTGGCGAAGTATGGGTAAATAAGCTCACTAGTGAGGACTTTGCATTGAAGCTGGAGTGTCAAATTTTGGTTGTGAAGAGACTCAATGTGTGGCAAGGGTTTCCCAACTTTTTCCATGACAATGCCTAGGTAAGGACTGCTTTGAGCCATATCTATGAAAAATTTGTATGGATGGATATGCCTAGGTTGATCACAAAGGAGGTAATTAGAGAAGTTACAGGGTTATGTTCAACCAAACTCATTTCAGTACTTAAATCAGTAAAGAATGAAGTTGTAATGGAATTTACCAATGCGACATATCACAAGAGGGAATTGACAGTGAAGAATGTCAAAAACCCTATTGTGAAGTATGCAATAATGATGATTGGGTATAAGGTTTACTTCTCAAACAAAGAAAACTTTGTTTCGGCCATTGCCATCAATGCTACTTATGAAATGGTAGAGAAAGGACTTGATTATGACCTATGTAAATTATTGAGGCATCAGCTCATGGAGAACCCACAAAAAACAAAGGATTCCAGGTATCCTTTTAAATTTGGAACTTTGATTATATGTTTATTATTCTATTTCTTGAGAGAACTCTTGGGTACAAAGAGTGTGGTGTGGTTGAAAGGAAGACTTGTTGCACACTAGATCAAAGACTTATTAAGAGGTCTAGGAGATGCTAACGCATAGTAAGATGCCCTTGTGTCATTCTTTATAGTATTTTAGAAAAGGATGCAAGAGAGGGAGAGAATTCCCCAAAAGATGGTTGAAAAGTATAAGAAGGATATCATCTTCTTGGTTTCTAAAGATGAATGTATCATACAAGCAGTAGAGCCAAGAATAGTATGGATCCCAGAAATAGAATATGAGGTCACTGAGGATGATATTGTAAGGTCCACATATTATATATTAAGAAAACCTAAGGACACCTTTGAAGAGAGGTATGGAACTTATGAAGAGAAATCAATGGAGGTCTAGTTGGACCAAAGACAACCTAAAATAAAGAAAACAGTGGAGAAAATGACTACAACATTTGTAGAAGCAATGGAACTCACACCGGAACAAGTTGAGGTAGCTAAGACTAAGTATGGAGCTCTAGGAAGCTCATCAAGTGTAAGGAGATCTAGTAGAGTAGTTGCCACTCTTTTCTCTACTTAGAAGTCCTCCAAGATTGTTCCTTCAACTAGTGGAATGAAGAGGAAGGAGACAAGTTCTCCTACAAAACAAACTAGTGCTTCAGTGAAGGAAAAGGCCTCTCTAATAAAGAAACAAAAGAGGCATGAGAAAGAAAAGGATACTTTGGCAACACATAAAACTAGCTCGATGAAGAATAGAGTTAAAGACAAGGCAACCGAAGAGTATTACTTAGGTGTGAATGTGGAGGATGAAGAAGAAGAAGGATCTCGATTGGTCCACAAGAGAAAAGGTGAAGCAAGTGTTGAAACAAAAAGTTGATATAGTGGATATTGATGAAGACGAGGAAGTAGAAAAAGAAAAGAAAGCATTCTTTATTCACATGAGAGAGAAGAAGGTAGAAGAAAGCAAGAAGAAGTCACTAGAACAGAAGAAGAAGCAAAAGAAGAAGAATATAGTAAGCTCCCATAGTCTAATGAAACTTGATACACTTTTCAATGGTATTGTATAAAATGAAATGTTAGAAGAAACTGCAGCTTTGTATATACTGAGGTTGATGAGGTGGATAAGGCCACCATAGTTGAAGCCATTATAAAATACATTATAGTTCTTGAAGTAGATATGAGGAACATAGAGAAACAAATACTTGCAGAATTATGGAATGTTTTGATTGAGAGAATACATGAAGCAATAGAAGAATAGGCCAAATTGAAGGCTTATGTGTTGGAGAATATTAGTGCTCCTCTCTCCAAGGAAAATAAGGCCACATTGGCTAAATTTTTCAATAAGGAACTCAGAACAAACAAAGGGTGACAAACCTTATGGGTAGAGATCAAAATGATATTGAGAGGCTCAGGAAGGAGAGTGTTGAAAAAGTAGAAGACCTAGCACAAAGGTTGGGAATGACTGCTAAGAATAAGGAAGAAATTCCTATGGAAATTCCTACTCCAAAAGAGAATGCCAGAGATGATGCTCAACATGAGTATGAGACAGATATAGGAGATGCTCAAGATAATATTCCTCTAGATGTGGAAGAGATAACCAAAAAAATATAAAAGTTGAGAAGAATGTTGAAGGAGAAGAAACTACCAGAGAAAACGCTACAAAAGAGGATACTTCACAAGAACATCAAACTCCTCCTCTGGTAGAGCATATATGTTATTTACAATGCACAACGTTAATTGGTACAAAGGATCTTAATTACATTGTGTGGGATTATCCTCCCAAGTCTTGTAGATCCCAAAGTGTATGAGGAAAGTTCTTTGCAATTTTCACTCGTTTGTTAGCCAATCCCTCCAATTAGCTAACCATTGGAATATGGCAATTCCATAGGCTATTTGTGAGATTTTTTTGGTTTTTAAAAAGAACCAACACTTTTGATCCTTGATCTGTTACCACATGTAAAGACCCAAACTATTGACCCAAAAATACCACTAATTGTTTTCTTGATTATTATCTTATCATGCATTCATTCATTTGTATACTCAGGTACCTCTCTCTATATGGGATAGGAATTCGTCCATCCAAGATAGTTATCCAACCATATGGGTTAGGCATCTTGTCCATATGGGACAAGGTTTCATCTACCCATCCAAGATAGGCATCCACACAAACGAGGTAGGAATCTATCCATAAAGGATAGGAATATGCTCTAGCCAAAGACTTAGACTTATTGGGACCATCTGAGTCCTAATTCACTTTCCAAAGACTACACTCCCCTATTGGTAGTTCACTGAGGTCGTTGTCTTTAGGACTCAGGCATTCAGGGATTCAGTCGAATCCATCTAGGATTTCTTTCGAGTATACAAAGTACATATTTTAACTTAATCTTTATGATAGATTTTTAGCCCTTCTCTTAATCAAACAATTCACTTGAATTATTAGACCTATTAATTATTAATAAAGTTAACATAATCCTTCTTAGACATGCCCTAAACCCCATCCCCGAATGCCTAAGTACTGAGAGCATCCTTTGTTTCCCATACTGCCTACATACCTTACTTCCAAACGGGATCAAGGCATAAAATATGTAGTTTTTTTTTCTACTCTATGTTTGATGTGAGTTGTTATGTGGGTATGTAGCCCTTTCTAGGGCCCCTTTTCCCCAGACAGTTCCTCTATGACTTCTACCCATGAGGGGAAGCAATAAATATAATTAAATAGCCATCATGACTATTAATTGTTTCCTAAAAGCAACTAATTCCTAGTCCTAAAATAATGCCACCCTTAAACCATTGATCTAAAATTCTTATTGCCATGATTAAATATCCAATAAAATAACATGAATAAAATTCTACCAAATCTTAAAAGATGGTTTACTAAGTTTGAACTAGCAGATTTAGGTTCATTTGATTAATCTTTTTAGATTATCGATCCAAGAGAGATTGCTCATCTCTTGGATTTTATTAACACGATGTCCCTTATTTCTCCCTAGTGATTTAAAGGGATGATGCCATAGATGTTGTTGTAGTTGTATTAGGCTATACATGCAGTAGCTCAAGCACAATGACATTACCTGTAAATATGAGCTAGAGGCACCATTGATACTGAAAGCTTCTAGTTTTGGGTTTCAAATCTTGTTTACTTTTTTTTATCTAACATAAAATCAGAAACATACTAATTACATAAAAATAAATATTGAAGTAAATTTTTCTAATACTAAAATAAATGCTAATTACTTTGCATAAACTTATCTAATTCTATTTTCCTTTGAAAATCAATTTTTGGAAGTAAGTTAAACTAGTACTAACTACCTAAATAGAACATAAGCTAATTCTTTTGTAATATACTGTAAAATTAATTTATCCAATATATACTAATTAATTAAAAATTACCTTTCTAAACTTATTGCCTTTGATAATCATACTAAATACTTTTGCAAACATAATGTTTAACTATTACTATAAACCCAAACTATCCAAAATACTTCTAGAATTACCTTTTCAAGTATTTAACATAAATAAATACTTATTTATTTTAAGAAAAACTTAAACTATTCTAAACATTTTAAAAATCAATTTTGTAATTACACATAGATTACTCTAAACATTTAAAATTTTCTTTGGTAAATATTAATTCATTTGAAAATAAATGTATTTTTTAATATATTTACATGGTTACCTAAAGTTTAACTATTCTAAACACTTAAAATTTACTTTGCAATTATAAATTTATTAATGCTTAATTTGCTTGAAAATAAATACTAATTATAAGATGCATCTTTTGAAAATAGATTAGAGCAATACCTAACACTTTAAATCTAAATAGTAATTAACCTTGTAGAAACATTACATAAAAAGAAGGTTAAATTAACTTACACCCAAGGATTAATTCTCATTTGTTTATCACCAAGATCCTCAAGGTGAGAGCATATAATGATTACAAAATACTATTTATAATTTTAAATTTAATAAACCTTATTATTTTACTCAACTAATTTTGTTCATATCACATTAATAAATGGACTAATTAACCACATATTAGTATGTTCATAACTATAACTATTCAACTAAAAATTCAATATGCATCAAGGAAACTAAAGGGTCCTACCGTGAATAGAGTATGATTCAAGCAAGAAGTTATAAATGAGATCTATTGTTTCTTATAAGCATTAAATCTTTCCCTAAACTATATTCAAGTATAAAGTTTATATTACCATATTTATTCTCTTGAACTAAGTCTAGATTAGTATCAATAACTATTATGTTTACCTTTTTGATATAAATTTAAATAATAGATTTGACTAATTTTCAATTGCCCTTGATAAATTAAACTATACTTCTTGAAACCTACTTTTGTAAAATAGAATCCACTAGTACTAATTTCTTTGAAAATTTATAAATTGAATTACATTGATTACATAAAATTTCTGTGCAATATAAACTTAGTAAATTATTACTTAGTACCACTAATACTAGTTTCTTTGTAGTATTTTAACTATTTAGGTTTACTCTTGAAAGAAATAAATCTCACTCTAGTTGCTTACTTTTGTAATATTAATTTAATAAATTAGATTCACTTTTGGATTCCAATACTTAAAAATAAATACTAACTAATTTTTCAATATAAGCTAAATTGATGTAGCTAATAAATCTAATTATTTTTATTTTCCTTTGAAAAATAATTTAATACTAATTCTTAGATACTTAGTGACAACTTGATCATTTGAAAATAAGTTAATTTAATTCTAACCACTTAAAAGATAACTTTACCTTAGACCATGGAATAATCAAATTCTACTAGTTATCCTTTTTTATTTATTTTTGAACATAAATTAATACTAATTAACTTGAAAATCTTTTTTGAAATATAAATTTAATTGAACCACTTCTTTGAAAGTATTTACTACTAATTACTATGAAATAAATTTAACTAAACAAAAAAATATTGATACTAATTATCTTGTAGATATATAAATATAAATTACATTTGGCTTTGAATGAGAAAAATAGATGAAATGGTTGAGAAAAAGATGGGAGGAATGGCACTGCGTCTGATGGGCGGGCCAATGACATCCTAGATGCGGCATGCATGCTTCTTTTGCATCTTGCATGTTGGTTGGGGGTGTCTTGTGTTTGGTGGAGGGTCTATCTGCGTTCAGGGGTGGGGGATCTTTGTGACTCCAAGGGTGTGGTCTGCTTGTTGGGTGATTTGTTCACTGTGTGGAGGGGTGGGTTCCTGCTCGGTGTGGGTTTTTGCTTGCTTCGGATTGTTTCTTGGATGCGTGGTGTGGAGACTTTCTTTTTGGGCTGCGAGGAGTGGAGGAGATCTTTCTTAGTTGTCTTGAGGGAGGTATCTGAGCTTTTTTCTTAGTTTTTGTGGATTGGTTATGGTGGAGAACCATATTTCTACAAGTTTGGTGGTGGCTGATCATGGTGGGTTTCACATTGGATCTTCATCGGGGTTGAAAGCTCAGCAGTCTGAGTCATTTTATGTGGGGGAGGACCCGAAACTGAAGAAAGTGAATGGGTGTTTTCCCAAGAGTTAGGATTGTCCAATCTTAGTTCTTTCTCTAGAATTTGTGGCTGATGATGTTTCTTATTGGAGTAAACATGCTTTAATTTGAAAATTTTTGGGGATCTGTATTCCTCTGCCGACTTTGGATTCATGGCAGGTTGAGGGAGATATGGAGTTAATGGTGGCTACAAACAACTATTTTGTGGTTGTTTTTTCCAATATGGCTGATAGGAATCGGGTTTTTGAGGGAGGACCCTACTTTTATAATCATGTTATATTGTTTATAAAACCTTGGCATATGGGTTTTAACACAGCTGAAGAATTGTCATCAAGGGTTCCTGTTTGG
This sequence comes from Sequoia sempervirens, assembly GCA_007258455.2. Taxonomy (NCBI): domain Eukaryota; kingdom Viridiplantae; phylum Streptophyta; class Pinopsida; order Cupressales; family Cupressaceae; genus Sequoia; species Sequoia sempervirens. Next base: position 27,468 of record VDFB02357829.1, on the reverse strand, counting down.
GTCCGTCTGCCGACAAATTACGGGTCTTTTTGGTAAGCTTGTTGCAGTTGCTCAACAAACTCTTGAAAGAAAGGTTGTTTCTTTTTCTCGAATTTGTGTGGAGGTTGATTTGAATAATCCCTTGCCGGATTCTCTGGAAATTTTTCTTGGTTCTTTGTCTTGGATTCAACAACTTGACTATAAGTCTCTTCCTTTTCATTGTCAGATTTGTCATGAGTATGGACATCTTTAGAAACAATGTCCTAGGATTAATAAAGCTCCTCCATCTAATTCCTCGCCTTCATCTTCGGCTCCAAAAGTTGCTAAGGAGGATAAAGGAAAATCTTCCATGATGGAGGGTGAAGCAGATAAAGATGGATTTGTGCTAGTTAAGAGGGCTAAGGGGCGTGGTCAGAAGTGATCATTCAAGGATAGGAAGAATGAAGAGGACTTTAATCGGTTTGAGGTGTTGAACACCTCAACCTTAGATGAAGGAATCCTGTCAGATATTCCTTCTGATGTTGTTGGTATGGGTTGTGCTATGGGACAGGGAAATGGATCTGGTCAGGATATTCATTTATCTCAGGGTATGTAGGATCATCTGGCAACTCTAAATGATCATATGCAGGATGACGATGATGATATTGTTTTGGCAGATTTGGCAAAGGAGGGGCTAGTTTCTAGTAAGAGCAAGGGGTCTTCCCTAGCCTTGGGGTGCAACAATGCATGATTGTGAAGGGACTACCTGAGCACTCTTCTAAAAGTGGATACAAGAAGGGTCTTGAGAAGATTAAGCGTACTAGAGAGTTGTTGGTGGAATCTGGGTCTGTTAAACCCATTGATGCTCACTTTTCACCATCACTTCCATGATTATTCTTTCATGGAAATTAAGGGGGTTGAATAGCAGCCCCTGTCAAAAGGTTATTCATGATTTGGTTGTTGTCCATTCTTTGGACATTTTTTGTGTTCAAGAGACTAAACTTTCAGTTGATTGTATGCTTCAATGCGCTTCTCGTATCTGGTATTTCGGTCAGTGTCAGTGTATTGGTTCTCAGTGGAGTTCTAGGGGTTTGGCTCTTTTTTGGGATCCTAGAAATATTTTTCCCCTTTGGTGGATTTCTAGTCATTCTACTATTTCAATGGATGGCTCTTCTTTGGAATCAGGTGAGACTATTTTGGTTACTAATGTTTATGCCCTGATTGATATTCGTGGAAAAAGTCGGCTTTGGGCTCCTATAAGGTATGTCAGATCATGTGTTCCTTATCTTCCTTGGATCTTAGCTAGTGATTTAATTTCATGTTGAGCTTGGAGGAGAAAAGAGGTGGGTTGCTTCGGCTTGGGCTTGTGGCTGCTCTTTTTTAGGAGAATGTGGATTTGCTTGCTTTGAATGATGTTAAGCCTTCTAATGGTATTTTCACTTGGAATAATAGACGAAGTGGAGAGGAAGTGATCTCGAAAAGGTTGGATAGATTTCTTGTTTCATGTTTTTGGGTGGGAGGTAGATTGGTTTTAGGTTTTGAAATTCTTGATTGGAGGGGTTCTAATCATTGGCCAATCAAATTGACAGCTTCCCATTTTACTATTCCCAAGAATCCTCCTTTTAAGTTTCAGCTAATGTGGCTTTGAGAGTCTTCTCTACATGATATTATGGCTCAGTGGTGGCGTGATGGTAGCCCTGCTTATGGTACAACTATGTACACTTTTGTTAAGAAATTTTAGTATGTTAAATTTCACCTTAAGAGATGGAATAGGATGAGTTTTGGAAATTTTAAGGTTATGAAGATGAATGCCCAAGCAAGCCTTGATGGAATTACTCACCAAATTCAAGATTATGGCTTCTCAGATGCTCTGGGTCAAGTAGAAGCCCAGGCTATGACAGTGGTGGAAGAATGGGAGCTTCGGGAGGAGATTTTCTGGAAGCAGAAGGCTCAGAGTGATTGGCTTTAGGAAGGGGACAAGAATACTACTTTCTTCCATCATTTGGTGCAGGGCCGTCATAATAGAAGTTGTATTTCCTCTCTGGTTAATGAGGATGGGGTCCATATTTCTTCTTTGCAGGCCTTGTCCCATGAGGCTAGATAGTTTTATTTTGCTCTTTTTTTTTAGGATTCGCCCCTGCAAAAGATGAGGAGAATTTGATCCTTGCTTGTGTCCCTTCCCTAACTTCCGAGGAGATGAACGATTGCCTCATTTGCTCGATTTCTTTGCAGGAATTGGAAGAGCTTATTTTTGGGATGAATAAAGGTAAAGCCCCTAGACTAGATAGTTTTCCTGTTGAATTTTTCCAGGAATTATGGGATATTATAAATTTGGATTTGCTGGAGGTGGTACGAGAATCTCTTCATAGTAAACAGATGCTTTGTGCTTTAAACTCTACTTTTTTAGTTCTTATTCCTAAAAAGGAAGGTGTTGATCAGCTTGAATTCTTTCAACCTATTTCCCTCTGTAATGTGGTGTATAAAATTATTACAAAATTGGTCGCTGAGAGGCTTAAAGTTTGTCTTCCTTCTATTATCTCAGAGGAGCAAGGAGGTTTTGTCATTGGTAGACAGATCCTAGATGGGGTGGTGGTTTCCTCTGAGGTCATCCACTCTATGATGACTTCCAAGGATAAGTATATGTTCATCAAGTTAGATATGGCCAAGGCTTATGATAGAGTTAAGTGGCGCTTTTTGCAGAGAATTCTATTAGCCTTTGGTTTTAGTCTGGATTGGGTAAGCTAGGTTATGAGTTGTGTTACCTCTTCCTCTTTTTTTGTTCTTATGAATGGGGAACCTTCTAAGCTTTTTGCGGATTCCAGAGGCCTTCGTTAAGGAGATCCTCTCTCCCATTATCTGTTTATTATTATGGCTGAGGGTCTGGGAAGATTTCTGAAGTCTTGGGTTTCTCAGGGCAAGATTCAAGGCTGGTGTTGGGGCAATGGCATTTCACAATTCTCTCATCTTCAGTTTGTGGATGACACTTCTCTTATGGGGAGGGCTCATCTTCAAGAGGCTATTTCTTTTAGGCAGTTTTTGGATATTTACCTTGTTGCTTCAAGTCAGAAAATCAATGAGCACAAGTCTTCTATTTTTTTTTTTAATACTCCTCAAGCTATTTAATGGTGAATTGCTAATATTTTGAGGTTTCAAGTTAGGTCCCTTCCCTTTGTCTATCTAGGAATACCTCTTGTTGTTGGTAGGAAACCTAGGTCTTCTTGGAAAAAATTTCTTGATAAGTTACGTAGTAAATTCAATCATTGGACTCATTGTTGGCTTTCTACTGCTGCGACAGTGACTCTTCTTAAGTCTGTTATCCAGGCTCTTCCTATTTACAAGGGTTTTGTTTAGGAGGCTCATTTGTATTTCTTAAGGGAATTTGATTCTCTCTCACAAAAATTTCTTTGGATCGGTAACTTGCAGTTGACCAAGTGGAGTCTTGTTAAGTGGGATACGATGTGTAGGCCGTAGAAAGTGAGGGGCCTTGGATTGTGTTCGGTTGTTTTGAATGGGAAATCTCTTGCAGCAAAGTTATATTGGCGTTGGTGTTCTAGTCAGCATCAACTTTGGGCTCCTATCATTACCCACAAGTATCTTAAGGATGTTAACACTTTTGATGTTCCTCGTTACCCTTTAGAAGGAAGGGGATCTATGATTTGGAATACCCTCAAATTAGGGGCTCAATTGGTTAAGAAGGGGATTTTTTGGATATGTCATTCGGGTTCTCAAGCCCTTTTTTGTGGGATTCTTGGGATGGTCACCCTCCCATTCTTTTAGCTTACCCTTACCTCAAGTCTCTTTGTGATCATTTTATTGTTGCTAGTTGGAATACACTTGAGCATTACAAGTTTGTTTAGAATATTGGATTGGCTGCTAGCCTTAGGTGGAAGCACTCCTCAGATTGGTTGCTGGGAGGGTCAGAAGAGGATAGGCAAGAGTTGGCTTGGATTCTGGTAGCACGGGAATGCAATTCCATGGTGGGACGAGATTTTCTAGCTTGGAGTAATAGTGATTTATCTGGTAAGTATTTTTTTTAGCTGGCTATGGTGAGTTGCTTAGGCAGGCGTTTGGGGACATTGAGGTTCCTTGGTGGAAGCAAGTGTAGAATAAATTTTTGTGGCCCAAGTGTAGTTTTTTTTTGTGGTTGGTGGTCCAAAACCGGTGTCTTACTTGGGATAACTTGTGCAAGAGAGGGTTCCAGGGTCCCTCGATGTGTGTTTTGTGAGGTAAAAGTGAAGAGAATGTCTCTCATCTCTTCTTCCAGTGCTCCTTTTCTAGGAGGCTTTAGCACCTTTGGTGGGATGTGTGGAACCAGGCTTGTTGGCATGTCTCTTCTTGGGCAGAGTTCTTTGCCCGGTGGGGGAAGGCCCCTGTTAAGACTCCTTTTCTTCAAGTTACTTGGGATCTGGGATGGACTTTTATTATCTGGCATATTTGGTTGGAGAGGAATCACAAGATTTTTTAAGATGTGAACCTAGTTGTCCAACATTTTTGGTGGAGGATTCTTCATTCAATGGGTGAAACTATTGCGGCTAAGTGTGACTTGGCTGAGGGTTTGGATCCTGGAGAGGTTTCCTTTTATACTCGTCTCCATCTTCCTCTTCAGAGGGGGATTGCTCAGAGTGTTGGCCAAGTCAAGAGAAATAGAGGTTGTCATCCCCTTCGAAAGATAAATAGGGAGGGGCATTGGAGTCCTCCCCCTTAGGGTGTGTTGAAAATCAACATGGATGGTTTTTCTCGTGGAAATCCTGGCCATGCTGGTATTGGAGGTGTTGGGCAAACTAGTTCTAGGGTTGTTGAGTTTATCTTTTCTATTTATAAGGGCTGGTATACTAACAATGTGATGGAGGCTCTTTCCGTTTTGTGTGCCATGGAGCGTGGTTGTGCTATCAGGTGGAGACATATAATTTGTGAATCAGACTCCCAGGTGGTGGTGAATTTGTTGAAGAGGCAACAATTAGAGGATGTTAGTTAGCAATTGGCTGTTATTATTTAAAACAGATTCTTAATCTGTGTGCTTCCTTAGATTTTTTTTATTTCTTTCATATTTCGCGTGAATGGAATGGGATTGTGGATTGTTTGGATAAATGGGCTTCTGATCATGGGCAAGATTGGAATATTGTGGGCAGGGGTCAATTACCCTCGAATTTGTCACAAAAGTTGGACCAATTAGTAGAGATTGATAAGGATGTGTAATTCCCTTGATTTGTACTGCTCTTTTTGGTTTGAATAAATTTTTACCCCTCTTTTAGTTAAAAAAAGAAATTACCTTCTAAATTCTAAACTAACACTTGTAAAAATAATTTTTAATTTAACACCTTTTATTTGACCACTAATTTACTTTACCAAATATTCATTCAAATTTAATCTAACACTAACTGTCTTATATTTTCCTTTTGTAAACTAGGAATCGCACCTTGGTGTGTAATAGGTACACCGAAGAAGTATGGAAGGTCAATTGGGGAATTTTTGGGTTTATTTTTTACATACATAGAAAATGATGTAGTTTGTGCAACAAAAGTCTCAATAGAGAAGTGATAGCTTCAAATCAACTATGCATCTACTTATAGGGATCCCAACACAACTAAAAGAAAAAGGATTCATTACCAATAGGCTCGTGTTATGTTTTCAAGAGGGAGAGAGAGAAAGAGAGGGAGAGAGAGGGAGATATGTGATAGAAAGAGGGAGAGATATAGGGGGAAGAGAGAGAGATATGGAGATAGAGATAGAGAGAGGGATATGGAGAGAAGGAGAGGGAGAGATAGAGATGTAAAAGATAAATATATAAAGAGGGGGAGAGAGGGAGAGAATGAGAGAGAGATAGATATATAAATATAAAGATGGAGATAGAAAGTGATATATAGAGAGGGGTAGAGAGAGGGAAAGATATATGGGTAGAGAGATGGATAGATAATGAGATAGAGACAAAGGGAGATATTTAAGAATTTAAATATGGAGAGATAGAGATAGATCAAGAGATAAGGAGGGAGAAACAAGGTGTGTGTGTGTGTGTGTGTGTGTGTGTGTGTGTGTGTGTGTGTGTGTGTGTGTGAGTAAGAGATATGTGGAGAGAGCTAGAATAGATAGAGAGGGAGGTGGATCGAGGGAGAGAAATAGATATAGGAGAGAGAAGTAGAGAGATATAAAAAGAGGAAGTAATAGGGAGAGGGAGAGAGGGAGAGATAGGAACATAAAGGAGAGATAGAGAGATAAATATAAATTGGGAAATATAAAGAGGGTGAGAGAGAGACAAAGATAGAGACATCAAGATAAATATATAAAGGGAGAGATGGAAGGAGAGGGAGAGGGAGAGGGAGAGAGAGAGATAGAGATAGAGATAGAGATAGAGATAGAAAGAGGGAGACAATGAAAGAGGGGGAGATTAAGAGAGAAATATAAAGATATAGGAAGTGATATAGAGAGAGAGGTAGAGAGGGATATATAAAGAGAGAGTAGGAGAGATGGAGTAAATAAGAGAAAGAGAGAGAGAGAGAGTTGGGAAGATAGAAATAGAGGGGGTAAGATAGAGATAAAGGAGGTGAAAAAGACAATTAATAGAGGAAGAGATATAGAGAGAGGGGGAGAGGATAGGGATAAAGATAGAGATAAATATAGAGATAGGGAGGGAGAAACAATGAGTGTGTGTGTGAGAGTGAAAGAGATATAGAGATAGAGATAGGGAAGGAGAAGCAAGGAGTGTCTATTTCTGAGTGAGAGAGATATTGAGATAGATATATAAATATATAGAGAGGGAGGGAGAGAGGGAGAGAAATAGAGAGGATAAAGAAGTTGAGAGATATAGAAAGAGAGAGTGATAGCGAGAGAGGGAGAGATATGTATAGAAAGAGGGAGAGATATAGAGATATATATAGTGGGAAAGATAGAGGGGAAAGAGAGATGGAGATGTAAGGAGAGGTGAATAGATAAAGATAGGGAGAGAGAGAAATATAGAAAGAAAGAGGGGAATATAAAGAGAGGAAGAGAATGAGAGAGGGAGAGATGAAGGGATATAAAGATAGAGATAGAAAGTTATATGTAGAGAGAGGGAGATATATAGAGAGAGGTAAGGAGAGGTACATATGGGGAGATATATACAAAGAGATTTGGGAAGAGAAAGAGAGAGATGTCTCTTTATTCTTTTGTCTCCCTCTCTATCTTTATATTTTTTATTATCTCTCAGTATCTCTCTTCCTCTCTCTCCCCTATTTCTGTCTATGTTTGTCTTCCCTTATCTCTTCCTCTATTTATATTTCTCTCATTTATTCTCTCTATCTATTTACATCTCCCTATTTTTCTCCCCTTACTATTTTTTCTATCCCTATATCCCCCTCTCTCTCCCCCTTTCCCTCTTTAACTCTTGATCTCTCAACCTCTATATATATTTTTGTCTCATATTTCTCTTTATCTCTCTATCTCTCTATGTATGTGATTATATCTATGTCTCTAGACTCCTCTCTTTTCCTCTCTCTTTCTTTTATCTATCTTCCTATCTCTATCTCTTTATCTCTCCATATTTATTCCTTTATATCTATACCTTTTTTAACATCTCTAGCTCTTTTTTATCTCTTTGTATCTCTCTCTATTTCTCTATTTTTCTCTCTTTATTTTCTTTCTCTTTCTATTGGTTTTCCTCCTAAGTGTGCAATGGGTACACTGAAGAGGTTTTAAGGCCAAGTTATATCCTTAATCAAATGACATGCTACCTTGATCATAACTCCCTAGGGATATGATATCCTTGGATTATTGACATGAAACGACTAATTAAAAGTTACCTTCTCTCTCTCTTTAAATTTTAATATCTATTTTAAGTTTGAAATTCATTTTATTATATAAATTATATAACAAAAATCCCAAATAAAATTATTCTACAATAATTAAATTTTTAATAAGATAAATAGTTTAAATTAAATTAATTCTAATAATTTTTTAATTATTATTGTAATTTCATAAAAAGATGAATAATAAAAATACATTTCAAACTTAAATCTAAATTTAAAACTAAAATAAAATAAACTCAATGGAAATTCAAAATATATCAAAGTTCAAATATTAATAAACATATTAATTTTAAAAAATTAATAACAAATAATAAACTTATCAAGTTAAAAAATGGTTAAATATAAAAACAAAACTATTTTTTAAAATTTATTAGAATTGAAATATTAATAAAATATGTACCTAAAAAATAATTAATATATTACAAAAAATATTAACATAAACTCAATATTAACAAATTAAAAAAAAAAGAATAAGTGATAAAAGGATGGGCGTTGTGACGAGAGTTCAGGCTGGAAGCTGCAGTTCAAATTCTGTAGTTGAAGAAGGATGAGATGAAGGAGATGCGGATGCGGATGGTGTAGAGGATGGTGCTGAGGTTGCGGCTTCACACTTGTCTCTGTTTCTTCTTCTTGCGGTTGAAGATGGGGAGGCGGTGTTGGTGGGTGGAGTTGGAGCTTGGTCGCTGGTGAGTGGTAAGCAGAAGCAGAAGGGCAAAGGAAGAATGAGGAGAAGCTACGACTATTTCAAATCTATAGATGGTGAGGGCGATGGGAGATCTAAAGATGTGGATGATGTGGCTTTGGACTTGGTCAGCCTTGCTCTCCAGGCTTCTCCTATTTGTATTTGGGATCTCCAATGCTTTATCCTGCAATGGCCAGAGTTTTCTGTGGGAGATTTATTTGTTGTGCTTTTTGGTGTTGTGTTGGGAAGGGGTCGTTCTTCTCATGCCTTGCAGAAGCCATCTCTCTTTTATGAGATTCTTGGCTTGTTTTTTTGTAGAGTTATGTTGGGTGTGGGAGCGAAGAAGCATACTTATGGAGCGTGATGGGGTTTGGTGCTCTTGCCTCCCTTGGCTTGTTGTTTGGCTCCTCATGTGTTGGTTGAGGATTGGATTCAGGATCCATGGTGCTTGCCTGGGGGCTTTGGGGTTTCCTACCTCTAGGTTGCTAGCTCTGTTTTGGTGGTGCCTACTGAAAGAAGGGTTTGCTTGGCTTCTCTGGTTGCTTTGGACAATCCTTGGTTGTTGGAGGTGAGTCCTTTTTTGTTTCTTGGGCTCTCTTTCAGAGCTTTTGGGTACCCATTGTGGGGTCTCTCTTCTATTGAGGAAAGCATTTATGGAGATGAAATTTTGGTGATGCCTATTGGAAGTAGAGTTTCATTTCTTCTGGGGCTCTCTTTCAAAGCATTTGGGTACCCTTTGTGGTTGTCTTGGCTATCTTTCTCAAAGGGGGTTTTCGTTTGTTCTTGGCTCTGGGTTTTCTCTTGGAGCTCTCTATTTTTGGGCCTAACTTGGAAATTGGGTGGTGTTTTGAGGTGGTGGAGTGGACTACCTTCTTCTTCTTGTTTCCTTTCCCAGCAATTTCTTTATGTTGCTTTGGGGAGATGCTTGGTTGTTGAAGTTGTCCCTCTTGCTCTCTTGGTGTTTTGTGTTGGTTTGGTTGTGGTTTCTCTCTTGGAGCTCCTGCTTACTCAACAAAAGGATGGTGTGTCTCCCTAGTCTTCTAGAGCTTTGGCCTTCTTCCATTTCCTATGCACTGTGTCTTCTTTTGAGGTGAAGAAAACTCTTGTTTGTCAAGAGTCATTTCCTATTAAGTTGGAGGTGGGTGTGGTGGAAGTGGCTGGAAGTCCTCTTTTCTGGTTTCCTCTAGTGTTGTTCCTATTGAGGTGGAATTTTCTCCTATCGAGGTGGAGCCCAAGGTTGCTGGAGGGGTGTGCTTTTGGTTTTTTCGGTTTTCACAACATTCTCTCCTATAGAGGGGAGCTCTTTCCTCTTGAGGTGGATTTGGAGTTGGTTTGTGGTGAGCTTGGGAGTTTCAAGGGGTGTTTCTCCTTTCATGTGCTGGTGCTTTTGATTAGGGGTTTGGGTTTAATGGTATTTTTTATCATTAAACTTCCTTTACTTTTGTTGGGCTCAATTGTGTTGATTATGAGCAAATGGTTGGCTGCAACTTTGTTGCTTTGGTGCTTGATTGTTTCAGGTGGTTTTTACTATCAACACTTGGTTGTTACAGCTTTGCTATAGTGTTTCATGACTATTTCAAGTGGTAATTGCTATACTTCCATGAGTGGATGGTTTGTTGATGCCTGGCAGTTGTAGGAAGATTATGTGTGTACCTAAGGGTTACTGCTCCCAGTCAAAACTAGGTTGTTTAAGGGTTTTCTGGCCCTTGCTTGTTTGTAAGATGCAACGTGTGTAGTCATGATTTTATTGTTGAGACTACTAATGGTTTATGGTTTATTTTATTTGCAGCTTGCTTATCTTGTATAGGGTTTCGGCCCCTTCAAAATCTACTTTTACCTCTAATAAAAAACAAATAAAAAAATAAAAAATATTATTAAATAAATTAAATTTTAAAAAGTAAAATTATATTTCAAATAAAATATTAAAAATAAAAATAAACTATATTAAAATTGTTATAAGTAAAATTCTAATTTTTTATATTAAAATCACAAGTAACACCAAACTTTAAAAGTGAAAAATAAAATGAAACGTATTCAGTCAATTCATAATTATTGATTTATTATTATTTAATATATATATCTAAAAATCTAAGTTTTAAAATAATAATACTTTGTTTTCTTGATTTAAAGATAAGACTAGATAAGAATGTAAGTTTTTAATTATATATTATACTTTTTTATATTTCTAAAAAGCAAGTCTTCACTTCATATAAAGAACACCTTTAGTGTAATATGTAATTAAATAACAATTAATTTTTTTTTCAAATTAAATAACAAATAATTGTTATTAATTAAACACTAAGATTCAAAAATGAACATTAATTAAGTGTCTTGAATTTTATATTAATTTAATTAACCAATGTAGATAACATTTAAAACTAGCAATTTTAGTTATCTAAATATTAAATCCAACTGTGAAAACATAAATTAGATTTTGTGTAGGAAGGAAGAAAATCAAGGAGTTTGGAAATCTTAAGGTAATATAAAAACTTGTAATAATGATTTAAATAATTAATTAGAGAATATTACAAATATGAAAAGATTTATGGAGGATATTTTAACAAAATAAAAGAGCTTAATATAGTATTGATTTTATTCAAAAAAAATTAAATAAATTAAGTAAACATGGTTATTTAAATTTCTTTCACACCATAGATTTATTTCTCATTTATCTAATTTAAACATATTATTAGATTCTATGAAGAAAGGTAAGGTAAGACTCAAAATACTCTATTTTTTAAGCTTTTATCTTAATAATTATTTAAAAGCAATTATTTATTAAAACCTTTAATCCAAAATTTTGTGAGGGAAATAAACAATTAAATAAATAAATAAAATAATCAAGATATTTGTTTTATTGCTTAGAGGAGGTTTAGAGACTTCTAATTTAGTCATTGTTTAACTTTCATTAAGGAAAGAAAAATCAAGTTATAAAAGCAAGTTTCTTGATTATCTTTAAAATCTTGTGTAGTTTTTTGAAAACTTCCAATAAAACTTATTTACTAACTTCTAATCAAAATGAGTTTTGATCAATGCTAATGCAAAACTAAAAACTTCAAGGATATTATTAATTATTTAAAAAAAAAATATATTAAATTACTCATTTAAAAAGATATATTTAAATCAGTACTTATTTGATTGCCAAATATTATTAATTGTTTAAAATTACTCCCATTTCTTTAAAATAAATGCGTGTATTGTTTTACAAATAAATCCATAATAATTATTGAATATAAAGATAATCTAAAATAAATGCTAATTAAAATAATTCTTAAAAATAACTATTTGTAAGATTAAAATGAAAATCTAAATTTTCAAATGAAATAATTATTTATTAAATAATTTAATCATAATAATAAAATAGATTAAATTTTATTTAAATCACATTTTAATTTTTCAATATTGAAATTTATTTTATTTTGAAAATATTTAATATATATTAAAACAAATTATATATTATTTAATTTATATATAAATTTAATAACATATATATTTAAAATTTTAAATATTTATATATATTTGATTAAATATTATATTATATATAATATATAATTTATTTTATTTAAATGTAAATTTAAGGCTTTGCTAGGGTTTTCTTGTGTCTTGGTCATTCTTGGCCCCTCTTACGTCATACTATGTGCTTTGCGTAGGATTTTTCTCTTTTCCTGTGTGTACAACCACATTTATTGGGGTTTTTTTGTTTTAATATGCCTTCAACTGGCTCTAACCCAACAATTTTTGTTGGGGTTGGTGGTTCAACAACTCTGCTCAATAGCTCCAGCTCTGAACAAACGACCCCAAAAATTTGTTCCGAAAGTGTTTCATGAGGTAAGTCTTTTGACTCCCCAGCTAATGTGGCTTTACCTTTGCCTGATTTTGATTTTGCTTGTCAATGGCTTGAGCAACATACTCTTGTTGGGTACTTTGTTGGGAGGACTCCCCCTGAAAGTGTGTTTAAAGAATGGGTCCACAAGGCCTAGGTCCCTCATGGGGTTTGCCTTGATATGGTCCAAATTTAACCAAGGGTTTTTTCCTTTTCTGTTTTGCGGAGGTCAGTCATGTTCAGTAAATCCTAAATCATGGTCCCTGGTATGTCAAGTCTTCTCTATTTGTTTTCCAGTCATGGATCTGGGACTTCACTGTCTCGAATGACACCAAGTTGCGAGTCCCAGTCTGGATTGAGTTTCCAAGGTTGCCTTTGCCATGTGTGCCTTTTTTGAGGCATATCGCATCCTCTCTAGGGAGGGTCATTTGTATTAAGCCAAATAGTTTTTTCTAGGCTTGACCCTAGAAATGCGTCTGTGTTGAAGTAGACCTTTCACAAGATTTCAAAGACTCCATTGGCATTCAAATTGGAGCTCTTCAGCATACCAAGAAGGTCACTTATTTTAATCTACCGAACATGTGTTATAGATGTCAATCTGTAGACCACAAGATCAAGGACTGCCCTTTGGAAGTGCCTCATACTCCTCCACCGCGGGAATCTGAAAATCCTTGTTACGCTAATAATTTTGCTGCCAAACTTGATGAGAAATGGACCATAGTTACAAATAATAAAAACAAGGCTAGTGGCTCTAGGACGGTTTCCAAAGTCCCTGAGCCAGCTAAAGATGTTTCAAACCCTTTGGCAAAGGGGAAAGAGGCCCTGGTTGGGGCTGACAATATTCCAACGTGGCCCAGGCCAAAGGCTACGCCTCAGCTTACTGTTGTTATGATAGCACAACTGAATTTTTCTCCTCCCGTGACGGGAGCTCAATGACGGTCTCGTAGTCCTTCTCTGTCATTAGAAGAAGGAGAATATGTGTAGGAGAAATAAAAATTTTCTTCTCCAAATATTCAAATTGGGTCAGTTCTACCAGAATTTTTGCAAAAATCGCTTTGCTATTCTAAATGAGGAGGAGCCAGACTTCGATGATATGCAGGAGTTTCATTCATTCATGAATTTCCTCTCATAGAATGTTCGAGGTCTAACATACCTCTCCAAGAAGTATTATGTTAGGGATACTTTGTAGAAGTATGTTGATATTGAAGTGCTTTGTCTCCAAGAGGTTAAATTTTTGGTTTTTTGCTTCCGTCATTGTTCTATTTGGCCCGGTAGTCATATGTTTTGTACTGCTCATGATGTTGGATGTGGTGGAGCCATCACCCTTTTGTCTCCATGGTGGGTTTGACCCCACACGTCAGCTCATCTGGATCCTTCTTAATATTGATAATCACTCTTTTGGGATTATTAATATTTATGCCTCTAATGATGTTGTGGAACGCTCTTTGCTTTAGCGTTGGATTGATGATTCATTGCCAAGTTCTACCTGGCTTTTGTGTCAGGATTTCGATATGGTTGAGATGGCATATGATAAATATGGCACTCTGCCATTCAGATGGGTAGTTGGCGAATGAGAGGCATGGTTTAACATGCGTAATAGACTGGGGCTCTTTGATCCCAATATTGGTCGCTGCCATTCGCATTCCCTCTGGCACAATTGGTGTAATTTTAGGGTTGGATCTAACTAGATATTTAAGTGCCTTGATAGTTCCATGATCTCAGCTCAATCTTTCTTCTCTTTTGATAGATCTTCACTCCCGGTTAATCCATTAGTGGATGCATGACATTGTCAGATCATTTCTCCATTTCTTTTCACATTGAATGGGAGACAAGATAGCCTTGGGCCTACAAACCATGGTTCTTTTTTAATACGTCTCTATTTTTTCATCGTCCCACATTGGCCCACATTCATAGAGTCTGTAACTTAGAGTGTAGGCCACCTCATAATATAGGTTGGATTAATTGGTGGAATGATGCTATCAATCTCACAGCTAGATTTCTATGCAATTTATGGGTGCCAGCTAGCTATTTTTCACCAGCGGTCTTATGAGGCTACCACAGCTGACCCACACTCAGCCACCGAGGCTTTGGTGGCTAGCCCTTTTTCCCCATCATTACAAGCCAGGGTGGCAGAATTAAGACACAAAAAGCAAGTTGCAAACAATTATGCTTCCAGAGGTGCGCAAATCAAAGGAAGATTGCACAGGTTAAATATTAGTGATTGTGCCTCCAAGGAGTTTTCTTTGGCACTGTGTGCCAGGTACTCATCTCCTGACATCAAAAAAATTAAAGAAGGAACCCAGGTTCTTTTTGAGCTACCTAACATTATCCAAGTCTTTGTTCGACATTACGAACAAGTTTTCACTACTTAGAAATATACACTAGAGCGGCAACAAGCCCTTCAAGATTGTCTTGTTATAGTGCCAAATAGGCTATCTTGAGCCCAGAAAGCATTTTGTGAATAATTGCTCACAATCAAAGACTTGAAGGAAGTCGTTCATTCCATGGCTGATGACAAGGCCTCGGGGATTGATGGTTTCCCATGTGAATTTTATAAGGCCCTTTGGGACTGTATTGGGCACGACTTGCATAAATTTTATCTCGAGGCTTTTCATTCCAAAACTTTGGGTAATATAATTAATAAAGGCAATATTAAATTCATACCTAAGCCTAGAGATCCCAAGGATATCTGCAACTGGCAGCCTATCACACTCCTTAATGTCTCTTACAAAATCATTGCTAAAGCTTTGGCTCTTAAGATTCGCTATCTTTTGCCTTAGATTCTGAGCCAGGAGCAAACTAGTTTCATTAAATCCAAATTTATTCTAGAAAACATTATTTCCGTGTGGGAAGGTATGGAGTGGGCCAGGTGTTCGGACCAGAAAGCCATTTTTCTCAAAATTGATTTTGCTAAAGCCTATGAACACATTGAGTGAAATTTCATTCTTGCCATGTTGAAAGCCTTGGAGTTTGTGCCTAACATCATTTAGGCCATCCAAATGATTTTCTCAGAAGCCTCTACTTGTATTACCATTAATGGTCACTAGTCTTCTGCTTTTGTTCTTTTCCACTCTATTCGGAAAGGATGTTTGCTTGCTCCTTCTCTTTATGTGCTTGCTGCCAAAGGATTTGACTATTTACTGGCCAATGAAATTTCTCAGCTCAGTGTGTTAGAGGCATTGCCTTGCCTAACTCCCAAGCTCAACTTGTTAATGGTCATTTTGCTGATGACTTTTCCTCACCCTTCTAGAGGAAGAGAATAATATTAAGGCGGCTCTTGAATGTCTTCACCTTTTTTGTCTTGCATTTGTTTTTTCCATTCAATGACATAAAACTCTGTGTTATAGGCAGTCTATTTTGTCCACTCCTCACTGGTTTCAACAGTATAGTTGGAAATGGGTTGGGCCTGGGGAAATCTTTCGGTTTCTGGGCATTCCCTTCTCCTTCTAAGCTTCTCTAGTTGAGTTGTGGCAAGTTGTGCTCTCCAGGATTGAGCAAAAGTTGGTCTATTGGATTACCAAGCCTCTTTCTCTAGCAGGGAAGTTTCAAGTTTGTTCTAATATTTTGGTTGCTACGCATGTTTATTACTCCTCTTTTCAGGCTCCTTCTAAGGTAGCCTATGCCAAGCTCAAGAAGCTTATTCTAGACTTTCTTTGGGCCTCTATGGAGTCTCATAGAGGGTTTCACCATGTTTCCTGGGAGTTATGTTGCTTACCTAGAGACTCTAGAGGTCTTGGGTTGCTCTCCACTCAAAGACAAGGGATTTCCTTGTGTGTGAAATGGATAATTAGAGCCCTTACTGGAGATGAAGCCTAAAAAATTCTCCTCATGCATTGCATCTAGTCCAACTTCCCTGTTCACAAACCCGCTTGGAAGGGGATTGGATTTCAAACCCTTCTGGTTATGAAGGAACCAGTCCAAATTGTGGGAACTTTTCGTGGTTAAGAGCATTTGGAGAGCCTGGGAAGCAGTTAAGCCTTGGGTCCGCTAGGCTAGTTCTGGCTTCCTGGATGTGCTTTCGCTCAACCAACAGAACATTTGGTGGTCACCCCTTTTGGCCAATAATGGTCAATCGTTGGCCAAATCACCTTGGCTTGAGGCACTAAGGTTCCACAAGAAAGGCATTCAAACTTTGTAGTATGTGTTCCATAGACCCACAATGTGCATTATGCCATGGGAATATTTTCGAGCTTGCTACAGTCTCCATAACCAGGACCCTGATACTTATCATGGTCTGGTGAATGTTATTCCTACATATATGCTTCATAAAGTGGGAATTCCTGGGTCCAAGCCATGGTGGAAGGATTGGAAGTGGTACCCAACACCCCTTTCAGGAATTACAAGCCTAGGCTTGGCTATATGTGGCTTTCACCGCATTTTCCTATGATTGAAAGTTTGAACTAGAGGTGGCTTCTTCAATCCTCCACTCATGTTTGGCGAAGAAGATTCTCTGCCACTTGGTCGGCAAGTATTGAGCCAAAACTTTCCCACTTTGCTTGGCGTATTCTTTTCCAAGGCTTACCTATGGGGTCTCAGATTGTTCACTTGGGGGTCTAGGACCCTCGGTGCCCTTTTTGTGGGCAAGTTGATTCTTTTAAGCATCTCTTCTGGTTTTGCACCAGAGCTCAACAATATTGGAATTGGATTCATGACTTCTTTTGGCCTTTCAGACCAAATCCCTTCTCCTGGCATATGTCCTGCTAGGAGATTCACCCAGACTTCTTGCTAAGTATACCTAGCTTTGGCACACTTTCAGGGTGGAAGTCCTCTTCACTATCTGGGAAGATAGAAATTCCTGCATATTTTCTCACGCATAAATGGATAAAAATGTTTCTTTGTATTCTAAAGCTATTATTTTCTCTAACGTGCTTTTGCAAATACAAGTTCAAGCTAACAAGGTTGCATTTGAGGTGGCTCACCTTTAGGTGCTTTTGGATCATTGAGGCAATGTCCCGTGTACTGTGGCTCGGGTGCCTACTTCGCCTACCTCCTCTCGCGCCCAATCACCCTCTCAGGGCCGACAGTAGAGTGGCTCTTCTCACCCCTGCTCTCAGCCTCCTCTTCGGTGTGGTTCCCACTCTCCTCGACGATCTCATTCTCCTCCTCTACAGGTTGGTCAGGGGTGGCCCTCTGGAGGAGTAGCGGGGAACAGTGGCTGGTGGCTCCGGGTGGCTCCGGTGGCCCTCTAATACTACTCCTAGTAGCGGCTCTGGTTGGCCAAACTATGGTAAATGTTTTTGGCATCTGGCGCTTGCAATCTCACATCAGCATGAGGACGATAAAGAGAAGGAAAAAGAAGCTGACGATGGTTGGGGTCCTACTCCTGACATCACTCCAGACCCCACTGATGTATAGGGGAAGAAAATGGATGACAGAGACCCTCCTAGCTATGCTGGTACTACTTTGGTTGCTTAATGGCCTTTTTCATTTTTTTTTGTAATCATGGACTTATTGGGCTAGGCCCATGTGATTGTTGGTATTTTTTGGTTTCTAGGCATGGCCCATATGACTCTCAAGGTGTGCCTTCTTACCAGTCACTTTTTTCTGTGAATATGTATTTCTATCTTTATTATTAATATAGATATATGTCTATTCATCAAAAAAATGTAAATTTAAAATAAATAAATAAAAGAACCTTAAGCTTTTTTAAGAAAGGCTTCGACTTCCATAAGGAGAGTCGTAGCTCCCTTTAGGAGGCCAGACCTGCTTTACATAGGTTGCAACTTGTGTAAATAGGTTGCGGCCTTGTAGGATTTTTTAATTTTTAAACAGTAATTTTTAATTAATATAATTTTGAAATAAATGTTTGACATATTACTATTATATTTTAAATTTTAATACATAAATAATTATTATTTCATAAAAAATCATCATAAATTTTACAAAATATATTTCAATCATTATGAAATTTTTTAAGAGAAATAATTGAATAAGAATAAATTTTATTTATTTTTATTAAAAAAAAATCACAATTATTTTCTAAATATTTCATCATAAAAATGACTTTAAGAGAAAGATTAAAGAAGATTTTAATTTGAGGAATTGATTTTAAAGGGAAAACTAAATTTAAAATAAGTAAAGATAGATTGAAAGTAATTAGAAAGGAGAATTACAGTAGAAGAAATAGAAACAAATCATTTACAAATTTAGAATCCTCCTATGAAATCTGGCAAGAAAGTTTGCTCAAGAAACCCCTTTCCTCAATCTAGTTGATGCCTTTTCTTTCTTTCTTCCATGCTTCATCTTCTTTCCAATATAAAAATTCCTTTCCAAAAAACAAAAAAACTATTGTATACATGTTCATTCTTCATTTTATAAAAGTTAGAGGGGAATAAAATAAAATAAAATTGATATCCTTCATTAATAGATTCTTTCCCAAATTATCCTCCACTAAAAACATGTCATAAAATTATCCAATTATAAAACACTCAATATGTAACTCCAATTGTCATAAAAATCTAATTTTAGTTTTATTCCCTCTATTTTACCATTACACTCAAAATTAATTTTATTCTTGTCATAAAGTATGCCTTGAATAGCAATATTCTTCTAACTCCCATTCTTGCCAAATAAATAAGATATAACTCCCCTCTTGCATAAAATGCCAAATCTCATATCCACCCAAATATGCTCCAATAAATTAAAAATTACACCATGAATTAAATATTCTTTTATCTTTAGTATTTTAAATAAATAACAAACATTACACATATTTTAATATTTCATTGTCATTATTCTTTGTTTTGGAAATTAATTTATTATTTTTTAGTTTAGTTTTAGAGATTATTTTATCAAATAATTAATATATCACTTTGGATTATAATCAAATTAAAAGAGTTTTCAAATGTTCTAAAAAAAGAGGGTTGTGACAATTAATAGTAATATTGCATAAGAATAAACGTGTTTCATAAGAATCTAATATATTGCATCATTTAATTATGATTTACATAAGAAAATAAGAATCTTAAGTTTTTGTAAAATATATTTAAATGGCCATTTAGCTAGTGATTTGTTTTGTCACTATAACTTGTAAATTATTTTAAGTATTCATTTTAGTTGAATGCAAACATGTTATAAATGAAAGTCAACTATTTTAAGGCGAATACTATTAAAAAAATTCAAATTTTCTAATAAATATTTGTTTAAAACAAATTCAAGATCATATCTTAATTGAATGTAAACATATTAGAAAATTCAATCAATATCTTTTAGCCATTTAAAAAAAAAAAATTTAAAAAGGGTCTAATATAAACTCAAATTTAATTAAGAAAAACCAAACTAAACTACAAATTATAATTCACATTTATGATTTGGATATGTTTCATTTTCTTAAAAACCTCTCTATAATAATAAAACGATAATAAGATAATATATATCAACCTATTTTATATAGATTATATTTAAGATATATATACTAGTATTTAATTTAAGCAAACTATAAGATAAAGTCCTATTAACACAATAACATTCATACCATTCTGGCCTACAAGTTCTTAATACTTCATGAAATCGTTGGGTCTATTTATAGAAGCATGTTTTGCCTCCAAATTCATAATATTGTGGTTTTTGTTAGGGAAGGAAGTTCAGATTTACTTGTAAAAGTCCTTAAAGAATGATAGAGATAAATATGAAGACTGAGATAGAGGTGGCATATGGATGGGATCCGTTGCAAGATGGAATTTTAAAGGTTAAGCAATTCGTGGAAGGGAAGGTCCAATTCGGAATTGAGGAGTATATGATGATTTATAATGAAATCTACGAAAAGTACTATACAGTGCATTGGACATTAATGCAGTCTGAATATGAGAAAACTTTAGAAGATCATATGAATTCAACAGTTGTCCTCACACTGAGGGAGAAAGAAGATGATGTTGGGATGTGAAGCCCAACGGTCACATGGTCGTTCGTATTCTCCCATCTCTTCATATTGAAGAGTTGTGTATAAATATATGTGTGCAGATCATGTACTTGATATCTGATAACTATTAATACAAGTTTTCCCGTGGATGTAGCCAATTTTGGTGAACCATGTAAATATTGTGCTTGTTGCATTTTGTCTCTGATTTCTTTCTTCTATTTTATATTTTCTCTGCTTGTTTAAAATTTACAATTGGTATCAGATCTTGGCAAGGTTGAGTAGAGAAGGAAGAAGATGATGAAGCCAATTCATTCATTGAAGAATTTTTTAGCAATTTAGAAAGTGATGTTGTGCAAGTGAAAGCTAAAACAAAACGTCATGTACATTGGTGGGATGGCTAGAAAAATAAGGAGGATTCGGCTAAAGAGGAGAAGGGTGTTGGGTTTGGAGTTGAATTTGAACCAGAAGAATTTCTAGAAGATCTCAAAATTGAGCTTAGAGCACTTCTTGAACGTATAGGTGATGCACAACATAGGAAAGCTATCATGGAGGAGTTGCAGAAGAGGGCAGAGGAAGATAAGAGTGGCAATTTTGTAAAGGACCTAGTATTGCCTATTTATGAAATGGTTTTTCTCACTTCTGGCTTCCGCCTTGATGATCGAAATACCTTTTCTTCCAGAATTCATAGGATGTTGAAGTTGGGTCTCAACATTTATGAGGAAAAATATGTGCAGGTGGAGATCCCGATTCGAACCCCGGATGAGGAGGTTGGTGAAGATGTTGTCATGGTGGAGGCCATCCAGCCGGTTGTGAAAGAGAAGTGCAAGGTTGGAGAATCTATCGTTGTTGTAATCATAGAGGCGAAGGAAGAGCCAAAAGTGACAGTTGTGTAAGAGCTATTTGAAGAAGTGGAGGAATGGCAGTGGGAGAGTGCATTGGAGGAGCATCTTCCAAAGGAGTCAGAAAGAATTAAGCAATTCAAAGGACAATTTTTCGCTTTGCAAGAAATGACAGGAAGAGATAAGTCGTCGCATGAAACGACAGATAAGTTGTTGCAAGAAATGACTGCAAGAGTCTAAGGGAGGCATTTGGGTGATTTTTCTGATGCAGATGAAGCCCATTTTGCAAAAGTCGTGTCTTCCATTCTTGGGTAGAAGCGTCCAGGATCCTTTTATGTGGTTCGATGTGTTGTGAAAAGATAGGTTACAAAGATCACAGACGGTAATAGAGTACAGACATCCCTATCTGGATGTAATAACGTAGAAAATTCCAAGCGCTCCTATGAGGGCAGAGACGACAAAGAAAGAGACCTTGACAGTCGCCCTCTCAAATGGTGTGAAAGAGAAGATGGGGTGGAAGGAAAGAGAAGCGAATGCGTGGATTTGTTTCGTTGGAGGAACCTCTTAATCTCGATCCCCTGGAGGCCTTACCGCCGGTCAAATTCTCTGACGATATTTCAAGTTTTGTCTACTTAAACCCACAGGGCGGTGGCATTACTATCAATTAGCCGCTGGCTGAGGTTTTGAATAATATGGAGGATGGTTGTTTAGAGTGATATGTAGATTTGTTTGAGACAGAGATCCCCCCTGTCGCCGTGGTGCCCATCGTTATTGTGGAAACCGAAGAGCCAAAGCCGGCCAAGGTTAGGAAGAATAAGGAGCGGGTTATGGAATGGAGGCAGGAAGATTCAAGTGACTTTTTTATTGCTAGAGCGTCAGAGAAATGGGCTACCGTGAGGGACTATGAAATGGACGTTTGGGAGAACCCCAAGAAGAAATCTAATTGTTTCTGGTCAGGGTTTTCAAATTTAGATGAGAGGAGGCCAGTTCCTGCTTTGTTTAGACCGCTCCTGGAATCTTTTTCAAAGCTGGAAGAATTCTCTCAATTTGCCTACACTTTCCCCAACAGGTCAGAGATATGTAATGAAAAGTGCAGGTCTGCATTGGGATATGTCAAGTGTGAGCATATGTGTGGGGGTCCTCTTGGATTGAGATTCAATAAGAGCCCATAGATTTATATGTTGCAGAGACAGGGGCCATGGTGTCCCGACTTTTGGGAATTCTTATAGGGAGAGGGCCCAATAGTCGTGCGGGGTCTAATAGTTGCGCACTCAATCGTAAATATAATACCCAGTAGTCGTTTATATAATGTCCAATAGTTGTGATTTGACTACCCATAATTAAACAAAATGTATGCTTTTGATCTAAAAAGCAACCAATCATGTGATACCACATCAACGCTCAACTACTCATGATGTAATGCACGAGAATTGGTCTCACTATTTTTTGGGGCCTTTTGGACACCTTGACAAAAATGCATGCTGATGTGGCATCATATTTGATGATGTGGGCCCTGCTGGCACGCTGTAAAAAAAATTGGGAGGATTTGAACTGAATGAGATAATTAGAGGCAACGAAGTTAGTGCATCATCGGGCCTTCCCCTAGAAATGAAATTGGCTTGAAACCACGGTTCACACAATAAGAAAGTTAAACCATAAAATGGTTGCTTCAAACGCTTTTGATATGAAGTGTTGATGATTTTGCAACTGGTGGAACTGGAGGAGTTGTTGGAGTGTCTTGGCCCGTATTCAAATGGATAGGTGGTAGAGATGATAAATATTTTTCTAGGATTGTGTTAAGCTTTGTTCTATCCAACTTGGCTTGGAGAAGATTGATTCGAAGTGTTCGTGAACAATATTTGGCGAAGTTAAAAACTTCAAGGCTGACCGCGATGTGGAGATAAGATTGGAAATGCAAGGATGACACAATGCATGGTTGTGCCGGTTGAACTTCACGGGGGAGATTGTTGGGATGTGAATCCCAACGGTCACATGACCATTTGTATTCTCCCATCTCTTCGTATCGAAGAGTTGTGCATAAATATATGTGTGCAGACCATGTACTTGATATCTGATAACTATGAATACAAGTTTTCTTTGCTTTCTTGTGGATGTAGCCAGTTTTGGTGAACCACGTAAATATTGTGTTTGTTGTATTTTGTCTTTGATTTCTTTCTTTTGTTTTATATTTTCTCTACTTGTTTAAAATTTACAGATGAGTTTATTTTGGAAAAAGTTGTAAATCAATGGAAACATTACAAATGGATAGTTAGCATTCTATTGAAAATTGTGATTTTTATTTTGACCCAACTGTTTATTAGGGTCGAACTAGAACCCAACACAACTAGTCAAATATGCTTCCTTAAAATGGTCTATAATGAAGTTTTGTGTAGTAATGTGCAAGCTGCTATGATGGTTCAAATTAATAAAATAAGGGAGGGTGAGAGAATTCTTGATGGGATTGTATTGAAGAGTGTTGTGAATATGCTCTGGGATTTTGGGATGGACTATTATAAAGATTTAGAGTTGGCCAATTTTTAAAATACCACCATATACTATTCCAGAAAGGCTACTTCATGGATATGTGAGTATTCTTGTCAAGACTACTTGTTGAAAATTGTTAAGTGTTTAAGGATAGAGAAAGAAACAATTTCAATGCATTGTGTGCATCAAAGTAGTCAAGCTAGGTTTGTAGAAATCATAGAAAATGAACTTCTTTGCAAGCATGAATGTCAACTTTTGAAGAAAGATTCAGATTGCCATCCATTGTTGAGAAATGAAAAGATGGATGATCTTTTAGAGATGTTTAAGTTGTTTTCTGGGATAGATAAAGGAATTCAACTCATGGCCAAAATATTTAGACAATATATTACCAGGCATGGTGCACCATTGGTTAAACATGGAGGACAAATGGTGGTAGAGGCAATAAAGGTAGATAATAAAAAATAAATGATTGCAAGTAAAAAAGATCAATTTTTGAGAAGTGTTATCTAGTTACATGAGAACTACTTACAATGTGTGGAGGAGAATTTTATGAACCACTTCCTTTTCAAAAATGCACTCATGATGGCCTTCCAAAGTTTTTGCAATCAACAAGTTGCAGGAAGCAGTATTTGGGAATTGTTGGTCACATTTTGTGACAATATTTTGACAAATAGAAACATGAAATATGTAGATGTTGAAGATGCCCTTGAGAAGGTTGCAAATATTTTTACTTGCGCACAAAGACATGGTTGTAGAGTTTTATAGGGAAAAATAATGAAGACAGTATTTTGTCCCATACAAGTTCAAATCTTGACTATGAAGATAACATGTTAGTCAAGTTGAAGTTTACATGTGGATGACAATTTACATCTAGAATGGAGGGCATGCTTACTAGTTGGACATTGGAAATGAAAACCCAATCAGATTTTGAGGAAGACCTCAATCAGAATCCTCTTCATCCTCGTTCTGGAATAGAATTCTCTATGACAGTTTTGGCATTTGGATTTTGGCCAAGATATAAGTCACCTGATTAACTTGTTCTTCCTCCTCAAATGGTGAAACATTTAGAGTCATTCAAAGATTTCTATAACAGAGAAAGAATGAACAGAAGACTAACATGGAAATATTCTCTGGGAACATGCATTCTTATTGGAAGATTTGACCAAGGTGAAATTCAAATAGTTGGAACCCCTTGTCATGCAAGTGCACTATTGTTGTTCAATGAAACAAAGAGGTTGAGTTTTTCAGATATCAAATCCTAGTTGGGTTTGGCAGTTGAGGATACAATTGCATTACTGAATTCCCTTGCATGTTCAAAATACAAAATCCTCGGTAAATTACCCGATACACAATCTGACTCAAACGGATTGTTTTGAATTCAATGCAAAATTTTCTAGGGAAAAGAGGAAGATTCGACTTCCGGCACCCATAGCCGATGTAAAATAAAACATTGGGGAGGATGTGCTTCAACATAGACATCAGTTGGTTGATGCTTCAATCATAAGAATTATGAAGAAAGGAAAGGTATTAGTGTTAATATTAAAACAAGCAAAGAAACATAATAGAAAACAGAAAAATTAAAGAACAAGACACGGGACACAAATTTTATAGTGGTTCAGCAATTGCCTACATCCACTCTCAAAGCAAGGGAATCTCTTTATTAATTCTGAATCAATTACATATTCAACCAATAGCTTATTTATAAAATAGTCTCAACTCCAATAATTGGAAAAATCCATCAAAAATGACAACTTCTAATTTTGTGAATACATGTAAAAAGAAGTCAGTTGCAAAAGGCATCCTTTTCGAATATGTGAGAGAAACTTGCTAATTTGGGCTTCACCGAACCCAAAAATCTCCCACTTGAAGACCAAAGAGTTGCTCAGAGATATCCCCCACTGCAGGCATTTACATCAAAACTAGACCCAAGTGAGAAGATTTTAATTTTACCAGACTCTATTCCCACACACTCTGAATGAGTCTTCTCCAAATTTTGTTGGACTCAATGAAATATAATACCCAAACACCTTCTCTTACTACTTCTCCAAGGCTTAAAATCTCATTGTCATCGATAAAATTGATGAAATCAACACCTACAGCCTCAAAGATCTTCCCCTCAACGGAATGCCCAATTTTCTTGATCCTGCATACCAAATTTGGAGTGTCTACCTCTCCACTTTCTTTGAAATTCTTCCTGACCAACTCACTCAGCCTATTGAAATAGGTCGTGCCCAGATCCTCCCTGGTCGTTTGCAGCCCGACGAAAGCCTCAGAGTCAATATTTCTAACGAAAAATTTGTACCCCCGGGGCGCACACCGCCCTAGTAACCAACAAAGGCGTGCCATCCTTGCAACCTGAACCACGTTCAAAGGAATGTATCCATTGATGAACTGATAGTCATGTGCATCAGTTTCTTCTCTACTTGCCTGAGCTGCAGCTGCTCCAGCGGAATCTTGAATAGCTCCCATGTCTTTTTTTACCTTGGCCTACATATCTCGTAGGGCAACGACTTCTTCTTCCATCTTCGTAAGCCTCTTCTTTGTCTCCTCCAGCTCCTTAGCAGCAACATCAATGTCTTCATCAGCCTTTTCCATGTCCACATCGTGGGGAAGAATATGGTTATCCATGTCTTTGTCCATGTTGTCGTCCACCTCTTCAGGATTATCGAATGTGTCGAACCAAACCCTCATTTTGTTGCACTGATCTATTATTTCGTCCCCGTCGCCGATGCTTTTCTCAGAGAAAACCTTGACAACATGATCATCCTCCTGGGACTCAAATAATGGATTATTATAAACCATTTCTGCCTCCGGCTCGAATAATGGATTATTATAAACCATTTTTACCTCTGGATTATCAGCCTCCTCCTCGGGTTCATCTTCACTCTCCTGGTTCCAGACTGCATCCTCCTCTCCTTGGGAGGCATCCTCCTTATCTCGGAAGGAAAACTCTATAGCCTCTTCAACCGAATCCTTCTCATTTTTCCAGCCATCCCACCAATGTACATGGCATTTCATTTTAGCTTTCACTTGCATGACATCACTCACTCTTGTGTTAGTATCTGAATCATAGCTTCGGGCTTCCAACAAAGTCTCGATCCTCTACAAGAATTTATCACAACTAAATAAGCAATAATAGACTTTGATAGAATATTTTGCATGCACAACATTACTCTCTGCTAAATCTAAATTGTCAAGAAATTCTTCAATAACAAAATTAGCGTCATCATTTAATTCATTCAAAAACATCTGATGAATAGCTCCCACTTCATCTTGCACTTCATCTTGTCTCTTCACAATATAAAATCATCCAACTCTAGGATCTAGCACCCAATCGTCTTCCATCTACGCTCAACGCTTTCTCCATAGCTCGAAGAAAATTCTTCACCGATTTCGGCCGCGAACTTCAAGCTTTGATATCAATTGTTAATATTAAAACAAGCAAAGAAACAAAATAGAAAACAAAAAACAGAAAAATTAAAGAATAAGACATGAGACACAAATTTTATAGTGGTTCAACAATTGCCTATATCCACTCTCAAAGCAGGGGAATCTCTTTATTAATTCTGAATCAATTACATATTCAACCAGCATCTTATTTATAAAACAGTCTCAACTCCAATAATTGGAAAAATCCATCAAAAAGAATAACTTCTAATTTTTTAATACATGCAAAAAAAAGTCAATTGCAAAAGGCATCCTTTTCGAATATGTGAGAGAAACTTGCTAATTTGAGCTTCACCGAACCCAACAATTAGCTCATAAGAAATTAGCGATGCAATGCATTGAACATGTTAAAGACATGTTCAAGCCAGATATGAAGGAAATTAAAAGGAGAATCGAAAATCTCATAGACAGGGAATTCTTAGAGAGAGATCGAGGAAACCCTGACATATACAATTATGTACCTTGACATTGATTTAGAGAAGAGGCCAATTAGATATTTTTGGATTTGATACTTCACAACTTTTTCTAGCACTGAACTTTTCCCAATTACTGCATTAATTTTCTTTGTTGAAATCATTCGTTAGAGGCTCCCTATCAAC